>WOFM01000551.1:528695-718715 GCA_011428145.1 Ericerus pela
TATAGGTTATGATAGGGAAATTTTCAAATTTTACATTTGTGCGTAATAATAAATTACGAAAATTAAGTTTGCCGCTACCTCTGACTTTGAAAAACTAAGTTTAATGATTTGAAAAATCTTCAAAGTACTTACCATGATAACTGGGCTTTGTGGCGGTATCAACTTTGAAAACTCTTCACCACTACACTCCTGGGGGGAATGGAAATTTCGCAAATTTCGAGAGAAAAAAAGGATTCGCAAAAATGGCGCACAATTTGTAAACGACAAAAGTCGCGAAATATGGCGGCGCGTAAAAAATTACGTAAATTACGGCGAATTTAGAAGCGTTCGTAATTGCGAAAATAACCCAAATCAAGGACAAATAAAATTACGCACTGCACGCGGAAAACGATTAAAATGACGGCAAACACACGTAAATTAATTAGGATTTAATTAATTAGCGCAACAATGTTGTTTATGCGTAAAGGCGAATGAACGTTCGGGGTTGTTTCATAGGGATACTATGCAGAACGTGTTGTTCGACCATTCGCAGTGCGCATGCGTAAGCCGTCGCTGCATCCGCAGCTCACTGCATCAAACTCTGTTTGTGTGAGTGTGCTAGCGTATTTTGCTAGGATATTTGCGTCCGTGTGCGTGAGGTTTAGCTAAATCAAACGATGTATCTAGTGAATCAGCGGCAGGTCGAAGCCTGTCTGATGAAACATCGCTGTCGATCGTAATTTTTTACGTAAATTCGGACGATTTTTTGCCTCTTTTTTTCTCGTTTCCTAGAAACGTACGAGTTCGAGAGAGATTTACAACAAAAAATTGTCTTCGATGTCTCGAATACTCTTTCGCTGAACAAAAGGATTGAAGTTCGGCAATATATTTGTGCGCTACCTAATAGTGAAGACAAAATACATCGCTGGGGGCGGCGGAAAAATAATGTTGATTATTTTTTCGTCGGCCATTATGCGTATTATATACGATGAATGTTTTTGAGTAGAATTGCTACCTGACATCCATTTTTCGTATTATTGGTACGAGAATATTTTTTCTAGCAATATTACTGCTTTTTTTTTTTTTGTTCAGAATTTAATTCCGATTTTTGGCTAATATTAGTCCATGTATTCGATATTATTTCGAGACAAAGTCAAAATTATAAGTCAAATTTTTGTAGGACGTAACTATTAGGGCAGACATATTTTATCCAAAATATTTCTGAGTGGAAGCTATTATATTTTCAGTTCGTAGAACCGTTTTTTGGGCCAAAAAATGTAGTTTTTTGCTGATTTAAAAGTTCCCATACAAAACATAATTTCGAGAAGACATGAAATCTAACAGTTCCAGAGGTCCAGGTTAAACGCTATTGCTCTGCTACCATGTAGTGGTAGGAGTTTACAATAATTCGTTTAACGTCACAAGGACAATAAAATAAGTCGTCGTCACACACCTAGCTCTCGCCTCTGTGTTCAGACAACAACTGAACAGCGACGCCTCAGCCCAGTATCTTCCAGTCGTGGCCAGTTCCCTGCGCATCGCTAGTGCGCAGGGGACTCGTGGGCGGAGCCACGACATGTATATTCAGGGAATATCAAAAATTATTTTTTAACTTTTTAACCGGAAATTCCTTGCCATTTAATTCCTGTATAATAGGAATATTTTGAGACAAACAATTATATTCATGGAAAGTCACTGAATCGTCGAAATTAGGCTGTTTGAGTAGCTTTTCATTGAATTAATTGTTAAGATGTAGTAATTTCTCGGAAAAGTAGTGAGCGATGAGAACTTAATCGTTGATAAAAAAAAATTATTGTATGATTGCTATATTAATTTAGTGGGCCACGAACTCAAATTTAAAATTGATAAGTACGCTATGACCTTATGTCCTGAACCGAAAAAAATATGAATCGAAAAGGCCACGATAAGTTCTAACTACTCGTGAAGTAATTTTGTCGTCCGGGCCCAAGAACACAAAAAACACAAAAATGGACGTTTATTGGACCGAAGTAGTATCCACTTTTCGTCTTTAAAATTTAAAAACGATTGAGAAATATGTATATGCTAATTATTTCAATGTTGAGTTTTCGAAGTCCTATTGCTGTTGTTCTGGAATTCGAAATTGGACTCAAAAAGATGATTTAAATAATTTTTTCTTTGTTGGATGCGTTGTATTGAAGATTTGATAATAACTTTATTGATAGCGAATTAAATTCCGAACATTTTACTGAACTAAGTATATTTACAATAAAATTGATATTAATTCGGATACGTGTACATTAAAATCCAATGTGAAGGCGTATTTTTCACATTAACTTTGTCGTCGTGATAGCATGTGAGCAGGGGTTGGGAGTGAAACAAAAACTCCCATTCAGTCCTATACACTCCCCAAAAAAATGTTCAACTCTTACATAGAACTCTTTATTTACTCTCGAATTTAATAACTTCAAATCTATCCGATTAAATTTTTTTTTTCCCAAAATTTTATGATTATAAGTTTATGGAAAAATGACAAACAATAAGGTGTAGGAAAAGAGAAAAATACACCAATAAAAATCAAAATATGGGCAATGCAGAAAGAAAAATAGCAATCAGGCAGAATGAAAATTGATAAGTAGGTATGTGCTGATAATAATCCAATCTGCTTTGTCCTTGAAGCAGTGAATGATTCCAAATTTTAAGGAATCTCTCACTCGCTCTCTTACTCTTTTAGTAATTCAATCCCCATGGATCCTGATTCAATCTTAAAACATTTGAATGAATCCCACTCATTCACTCAGATCGCTCTTTGAGGAAAAAAAAACGAAGAAATCTCAGAATTTAATCCTCCACTTCAAATCGATCCCAATCCCTGGATTCAGTTGGCAATTTTCAACTCAACCCCCTTTAAAAAATTTCGTTACCCTTGTCGCTACTGTATATATTGTTATACCTACTGCTAAATGCTATATCTAAGAAATGACATTGAAAACTAATAATTATTAGTTTACCGAGGGTACAGCTGTTTTTCTAAATTTTAAATATTTTTCTAAGAAAGAACGGAATCATAATGTGTTCTAAACTTTTTCTACACATTATGAACTCGAAAATTATCAATTTTTTTATTCATGTAGGCATCGAGCGAATATGATTTTTCTTTCTCGAATGTCTATGACCCAGACTATATACATCATATTGTTACTTAACATACCACTAACTAATTTCTTGACATTAATGATGAGTAAGATACCTACACACCCGATGAGATAAAAAAAAACACACACACACCTTTTACACCCCATGCATTTTCATTGTTCCTTTCTTTCTTTTCATTGTGCTACTGAAAAGGTTATCAAAGTCGTAAACGAAATTACGGATCAAGGTAACAATTTATGTTAAATAAGTGGTGTTGTTCTTTTCACAACTTCATCAATTGTCATGAATTAACTTCATGTTCTTGGATTAATAAAAATTCTATAGGTTCTTCAGCGCGCTATCAAACTGAATAATGAACATTTTTTTTTTTTTTTGGTGTAGTCGATAAATGAATACCTAGATAATGAAATCAACTGGTTTATACATCGGTTGCCAATATGTATTGAGCTGTTAGAGAAATTTTTGCACAATATTTTCAACGAATTAAAATTTAACAGGACTTTGGAACTGATAAAATGACGATGTATGCAGTATTTTTATTACTCTGGCATTTATATTTTAAAAGCGCACTAAACGTGCTTAATTGCTGCTAATTCAGTTGAAGTTAGAGCCGAGGAAGTATCTATAGAATTTTTTAGAGGAGATAGCCGCGAAGATATTTTTATCTAACAAACAGAAAAAAAAAAAACTCCTATAAAAGAAAATGGAGCTAGGGAGCCATTCATCTATTTTCATTCTCTATATGATCTCTATTTGGAGCACAATTATTGAAGTTTATAAAAGAAAAAACATATTCTCTTCAATCATTTAATTTTTTTTTATCACATACCTACCTAGTGTCAATAGTTTCTCACATTTTGTAAAAAATATTCAGGGACGTAGCGAAGAAAAATTAGGGAGACTCCCCCAAAAATATTTTTAGAGTTGGAAAAGTTGACTAGTTGCATATAGTTGGAAAATTGTGGAATTTGTGATATTTTTTTTGGAACCTTCAAAATTTTGACGCTGTTGGAAATTCAGAAATTTTTCAGTTGGTAATTTTTATTTTTTTCCTCTTCCTAAAAGAAGCTTTCGTCACGTCCCTGAAAATACCGGATATGCTTTTTCATTCCGTACATTTTATGCAGTGTAAGAAAACAGAATGTTCCTAAAAACAAAAAACTGGAACTATTTACTCTGCATCAGCTTTTACAACCTTATACAGAAACCCAAATTTTCCAGTGCACTGGCATTTTTATTGTTTTTAATTTTTAATTTTTGCTCAATTTAAATATATATTTTCCATCTAAGTTTCTCTTCCTTGCCACCAATAACTTTTTTGAATGGAATTTTGTGGATTCATTGGAAATTAATGCCGACTTACGAAAGAAGGAATCATATGTGGCCTACAGATCGTCCCCCTCCATTTACGATGATTTGATAATTCATTCATGCAGGATGAGCGACATTTTTTTTATTAAGAAGGAAACTAAAGGCCTTGCTTCTAAAACAAAAATCAAGGAATAATATTTTCGTAGTACCAACTCAGTGAAAAATTTCTGCTGTAAAAACTTTGCGAATGAGAAAAAAATAGAAATTCTCTACAAACTGAAAAACATCTTACTATTGTTTCACTTGGGAGGGACGAAAAAATAAATTTTCGCTCATAAAAGATTCGTATGGATTGCAGAGAAAACTATATCAAAACATGAAATATTCATTTTCTCGGTAAATCAAAATAAAAATCCACAACTCACGTTAACAATATGCGAAATTTCACAAAATTCTACTTTCTAGCGATAAACTTTGTTTAAATATTTTTTCGAATCATAGAGAATTCTTAAAATATTCATTTATTTCTTTACGTTGGATATTGTTTCAGAAAAATTCTGTCGACTGTACACATTCAAGCTTGAATACACGTTTTAGGTTATTTTTGGTTCATGATTTTTGACGGGTGCAACTTTCAGCTGTTTTAACCAACACTTACTGTGGTCGTAAAACGAAAGATGAATTGAAAAATAAGTTTTTAAGAACAAATTTCTAATTAGAAATGTTGTCCATATTGAAGAAATCAAGACATTCTGAGATAAAAAAGTGAATGTCAAAAGTCAAAACCGAAGAGACCTTCATTGAAATTGATAGAAAACTTCAGAAGGAAATTGAAAGATAATTATTGTACCTAAAATCCTACTCTATTACCGAATTACACTAATATACATATATAGGTATGAAAAAAATTCTTCTATAATTTAACAAATACGTACAAAGTTGTATAAGAATGAGTAAATTCAGAATTCATAAGAATAATATGTATAAATCCTGAGTAGAGAATATAACTAATTTAATGGAACGTCACCTCATACTTGGACCTTTGCGATACCATCTTGTCTTTAGTTTTTCTTTCACACTCGAAAGGTCATCATCATTTGTGTTCTCTATTAAAAATGAAGAATATTACAAAGTGTTGGCAGGAATTTCAACAAATATAGCCTACTCATGAATTGCTCCCTGTCAGTTTATATCTACAGAATTTTCACTCAGTAGGGTAAATTCCTAAGTCTGCAATTTCGTTCGCACTCAAGAAACATTCCAAAATAAAAATCCTAGGTACATACTAAAGTTATATAGACTATTTCGACAAGTTGACGTAATCCCATAAAGTTAATGTACCTAATAAAATTCGCATCAGTTTTTAGTTGGCACAATTTATCCCACTAGCAGGATACATACGTTAGCCCTTCTAAGCGAAAGGAATTTAAGGCCGGTTCACAATGAAAACGAGAAACATGAAAATATAAAATGTAAATGGAGGCATTCACATTTAGCCGAGAATGAGAACTGTCTGAAAATGTGAATGGGAAAGTTGACTGAAGTTCATCTTTCCCATTCTCATTCTCAGATTTCTAAAATGCACATGCGCAGAACATATTTTCAAGTCATTTATTTATCATTTACCATTTCCATTGAGGAAGTATTGTGAACAGACCCTTGAAATTTTCGTTTCCAGTTTTATCAAAGCTCTCATTTTCCTTCTAGTTTCCGTTAATTGTGAACCAACCTTTTAATTGCAAATGACACTAGCTCTTATTTAGAAGGATAAAATTTTCCTACTGACTTTTGAAACCATTTCTTATGAGTGCATCAACTTGTCTAACTCGTTCATACATGTACGTAACTTTAGTACATACGTAAATTTTCAACTAGACTACCAAATTCATTAATATTTTATTAATTTGTAGGGCTATTGTAATTTTGTAAACAAAAATTTTCAATTCTTGTAATGTGTTAGACAATTCATATTTATGAAATTGAAGTTCTACTACCTATACTTACAGTTAGTTATACCTCGAACTTGGAAAAAACAAGTCTCCTACTCAGGATTTGTATTATTCTAAGAATTTTAAATATGGCTGTTGTGAGTGAAAGTTGAAAATTGTATCTAAAATCAACAACAAAAAATCACCAAAACTGATGAAAATACACAATTTTTAGAGGTTATGGAATATCTTACATTATGGAAGAAATGCCACTTCAGAAGATGCTCAACAGCTTTGCGTGCTTTTACCAGCTTATAAACATATGGGAGAGCTAACCACAGTAAACACTAGCTGAAGTTCCGTGTTTACTGGCACTTTTTATACCCGGCTCTTGGTACACACGCTGATACACATATGTACAAATACATATGTCTGTGTATAAATAAATGCGATATAATTTATGGTTGCTAAGACAATACGTAAATTACAGCATATGTGCACTGATAACCGATCCGGTGATGTCATCTTGGGAATGAACTCTCGATTAATCACGAATTAGTGAGTGCTATAGTGGTAGTACACCACTATGGATTGGCACTTATAATATAATATTCATTTAACGTCCGAGGACTATAAAAGTAGTTCGTCGTCACACACCTTCTCGCACCTGATGTCCGACAACGACTGTCGGCAACCACCTCAGCCCAGTCCTCCTGTACCTACTTGCTTTGGTACAGGAGTTCTCCAAACACCCGCCAGGCGCGTGGAGGATCGTAGGCTACACCCACGATAAGTGCTACGTGCGCAAGTAGTTAATACAAACAAACGTATTTAGTTTTACGTGCAGTGCATAAATATTCTGTCATCGAGGGGCCAAGCCTGGAAATCCTCATAAAGATGAAATCCACACAGAGGTCAAGCATTTTTTTCTTGATTAAGACGGGGTCAAGACCCCCAGAACTCCCTTATACACGCACTTGGCAATCGAGAGTAACCTTTTTTTCGTTTTTTTTATGTATGGACTTTTTACAGAATTCAATTATGTGGAAAATTTTGGGTAGGATATTACAGAATTTGATGTTTTTTACCTACTGCATATGGAGGAGGTTATATGTTTGCTATGTCTATCTCGGCAACTAACAGAATTTCGTTCGCTCAGAACATGTGTCTTACTTTACAGATTTTAATGAAAGTAGGCTCAAAATGTTCCTGACCATCCGCAGAATGTTCTCGCCTATTCATATTTGAAAATTAAAAAATTAGAAAGGTGTAACTGAAGAAAATGATAATTTAAAAATTGAAAAAATTATTCTCGTAAATTTGGGCATATCCACGAATAAGAGCAGCTGATTCAGATTAACGCAATCATTTTTTTTTTGTTTTTTTTTTTAAATAAAATTTATTTTTTCTTATACCTACTTGATATTAAAATCTTACTTGGATTATTCATTTTTTGATTGTTTTTAGTTTATGAAGAGAATAATGTTCGACATTTCTGTCGTAGAACTGATTAGATACCTTTTATCTTTAGTGCCTGTAAGAGTTGATGAAATTTCTCTTGAAATTCCTGCGCAGTAAGGAGTATGCAACTTACATTACAATACCAAACTACGCCCCGTAATGTTTATTAGGTATTGGTATTGTATTGTATTAGGTATACATACATGTTATAGGTATAATAAGTATTTTATTATTTCATGTTTGTTATCTCCCGTATGTCCACGTGCACAACGTTTTTTATCGCACCTAAAACCACCTAATAAAAACATCATTTTTCTCTTACGGTTAATTTAAAATAAATCAAACTTGACTGTTGTTGTTGTTGATAGATAATAAAGGCGAAGACACGTCAATAAATATCAATCAATTTATACGGCGTTCAATTTGATTTGAGGAAAAAAAAAAAAGAAGTAAATTATTAACATCCTTCGAAATGATAAGTGAGTAAACATCGAAGAGATTCTAATCAATGTTTGCTCCAAAGTCTCTCGACGGATGAAATAAACACAATCATTTCCTTAAGAAGAGAAATATTTTATTTACAGTATAACTTAGATTTTGTTATAAGCTTCTCATTCGATAGTGCTTGGTATGGTATATTGTAGATATTTTCGACGTGAAGTTTTCGGAAAAAAATTCGCGTATTCTATTATTTATGGCGTATTATTCCAAAGCGATTAACTGATCGACCAATTTTGATAGTGCATGGTTTCTTATGAATTGTAGGTTATTTTCATATACAACACATGCGCTGTGTTCAGATTCGAATTCCATAACGTAACTTATAATAAGTACCATATGTACATACAGCAAACGCCATCGCGGAATGCGTGATTTAATATTGTTATCGAATAATCGAACACGATATTAATTATCATAAGCGCATGCCTTTTTCAAATAAAAAGAATATCATGAAGACGTGAAATGAAGAGAGAGTGAAGATGTAAAAGGTAATGGTTGGATGACTCATATATAAACTTGTAAATAAGGCTGGCTGCGGAATTTCTTTAAAAGGGGTTTTTGTTTTTTGCTATCTAAGTGTAAATTCAGATTTTGATTTTATTTTATGAGCTCCCTGAAAGTCACACCTTGACATTTTTTTAAGTTAATTTGAAAATAAAAGTTTTGTACATTTTTTAAAATAGTAAACTACCAGGTTTTTCTGTAAATAAATGCAATGATAGTTGAACTGCAGCAACAGACAGTATGGTTGCATTATTCATAATTAAAAATTATACGTGAGATTACTAGGTTCTAATTTTGCTTTTTTTTCTTCTTTTTTTTTTAAGTCATGAGAGGTTGGACCTTCAAAAACCCCCCTATGTGGCAGCCCTGCTTGCAAACATCTTTTCTACAAGAAAACATTTCCAGTACATTCATAAAGAGAAATGTATGTAGAAAAATTCAGATGTGGTTCCTACACATAATAATCAGAAATAATGAATTACACACCAAGGTTCAAAAGTGAATGCGTTTGCATGTGATGGAAGTTAGCAAAATGAGCGTAGCGAGTGAGCGATTTACAGTCATGTAAACTCACTTCCGAACCTTGTTGATGAAGATAATTTTATATAATTATTGATCAGACAGCAATGTAAAGTTAAAATTCTATCATAATGATGAGTCTTTCACAAAAATTATAAAAAATGGAAAAAAATATCAACCTCCTTGTGGAATACCTTGTCGTGAGAGATATTCTCACCAGAAGGAAATTCAACAGAATTTAAGCGTGTTCAGCTACTTCGTACGTAAGTACGGTTAAGCCAGAACCAGACCGAACACTGGCGATTTTAGAGCCAGTTCGGGTGGTTTATATACGGCTTATTCACACGCACACAAACACACGTACATAAGGTAATACGTACGTTGGTGAGGGTGGCCAGGTCGCATCATCCCCTATCGTGATAAGAGATGGCTGGCCGGTTCGTGTACGGATCGTGACATTGTTTGGTGATGTCACGATTCGGTACTCGTACATTACCTGCATGTACTTGCAGGTAATTACAATCGAACGTATTTTGTGTTTGGTTTAACGTCATATAGACGAGTAATTAGCCTGCCCTTTGGGGCGGCGACTGTCGTCGAGGGGTCCGAGCCCCTTTACCTCATACCAGTGAGTCCCCACACTCCTCATTATGGCAGATTTAACGTTTCATTCAAAACATGTAACTTCTGCCTCAATGTATGGAGGCGCGTTCATTTGCATCGAGATTACATACTTGCAATTAAATCATATAATTGTGAAGGGGCGAGCCTGATACTAATTGAATTTTTTATCTAAAACCTGACTGTCCAAATTTAAGAATACTTCCTAGATAACAGTTAACGGAGCAATACACAACAGTGAAATTTTCATATCTTAGTTGAAGTTTGAAGTAATGTAGACGGGATTTTAATAAATTCTCATCATTGCTCTCTTAATTATTCTCGAAAATACTTCAAATATCCTCAAATAATTCATCATTGATAAGAGCATATAATTGCATAAACTGAAAAGGACTTGAAAAAAAATTCAAGTACCAGGCTCGCCCCTTCATAATTATACGATTTAGTCACCCGAAATTACATCCATCAATGATAGGAGCCACTTTTCACTCGCAAAATACCAGCATAAACACTGCCTTTCTGATTATGTTCCTATTGTACGTATGAAATAATTTAAAAGCTCTCAAGAAATTTCTGCACCTATTGATTGGAAAATCACTTGATCATTTAATGATACCAGTCCAAATGAAGAAAAAAAAAAATTAAGAATATGTTGGCCCTCGTTGAAAATGAAGGAAATGTATTAGGCTTAATGGAATTTCGCTGTTTTTAAATATAGGTTACTTACGATAAACTAGGAATTAATTTTTGGACTGAAGCACAGACGAGCAGTGCATCTTTGTACTCATATAGTAATTCCATCATGTGAGCAAAGAATTCCGCGTACTGAGCTTACTGGGGAGTGAAGATCAGACTCGATGCTTCTCAATTCTCAAATGAAAGTTAATCATAACAAACCAATCGTTTATTGGATTGCTTATATACGAGACGTCCAACTGATCAGTTGTTGAATGAAAATAATACATTTTTCTCGTTTAATCGAACAGTAGGTAAGTAGGTATGTACATTCATTATATTCAGCAAATTCTATAACTACAGGGTGTCCAGAAGTTAAAGGCATTACTTTCAGGAAAAAACAAAAAAGTTCCTTCAACTAAATGTCGAGAAATGCTTCATTTTTGTTTTCTAATGTCCAAAATTAAGTGAGAAAAAAATCAAAAATCTGATGTAACATTCCCAAAACTTAACGAAAAAGAACCAAATTGGTTGTGGGGAAGTAAGTATTTATGTGATTTATGACTCTGTAATTCGTTTTCGCCTAGATTTTAAAGTTTTATCTACATTTGAAAAGGAAAAAGAAGAGGTTGCCACTTTTTGAATTTTTTTTTCACCTTTATTTGTATCGAAAAATAAATTCCAACAATTTATTCGGCAGGAGGTGGGAGAATACGCGAAAATGGTTTACTCATATCTGTGAAAAACGAATAATTTTCGAGAAAAATTGGGTTAAAATGAAAATTTGATTTAAATTATTTCCAAAAGATTATGTCCTGTATAAGAGATAACGGTTATTTACATGCAGTGTTGAAAGCACCAAAAGACGAATTTTATAAGCTTATGAATAATTTTACCGGAATGTTAATTTTCAATCCTGTTTTTGTCTTTTCGACTGAATTATGAAATACAGGGTGAGTCAATTTTTTACGCACCATACGAAAATTACCGTTGATGAGCCAAAAATTAACTCACCGAGTGTTGACTTCCTGTAAATATACACAAAGATGTTTTATTTTCTTATACAGAAGACTTAGCATGATAAAATTTGAAAAAATCCCTCTTGGTTATCAATTCAATCCGTACCTATATATATAAATTTTTTTTGGTTTTTTTGTTTATGTTTGTTCCAGTATAACTTGTCAACCTGGAACCGATTTTGATGAAATTTTTTGTAAATGATAAAAAATTATTCCATCAATAAATTTAACCAATTTAAAAAAAAAAAAATAATGGAAATAAAAATGCTCAAAAAAGAGAAAAATAATTCTTCTAAAACTTCTCGGTTAAAAGAAACGAAATAGAATTATCATATATTAACAATTTTTTTCAAAAACTGAACTGACTTCGAAAAAAACAATAAAAAATGCGCTAAAAAGAGAAAAATAATCCTCTTAAAATTTCTCTGTCAAGATCTAGGTGTAGAGACGGGAATTATTGAAATTGACTCCAATTAAAAAGTTTTGCCATAAAATTCGACGGCATTGACACATGAAGCCTAAGGTACATGGTAGAGGAAAAGGAGCGCCGACTTCAGTAATTCCAGTCCGTAGACTTATGTTTTGCTGGAGAAATTTTAAAAATATTATTTTTCTCTGTTTAGCGAATTTTTTATTTTTTATTTTTTTTTTAAAGTTGGTTCTATTTTTTGAAAAAAAAATCATTATTAAATACTTGAATTCGTCGCCAGGTAACATTCCTGTGGTGGATGAATCATCGTGAAGTACGTTTATACTCTGTGTGGTTAAAGTAAATTTTCATGATGTAATTCTCTGTTTGATTTTTGTATCTGTATAGGAGGTGTACAAGGTTAGTCAGTTTTCGATACACAATACGAAAATTACCTTTAGTGCAAATTGACTCACTAAGCATTTTTCATGAATGAATCAATTTTCGAAGTATCATAGGAAATGCTTAAGTATTTTATAGTGAAATATGGGAGGGTAAGTCGTCGGTAAATCAAATGAAACAATTTTTAATAACTTAAATACAAAAAATTTCAACCTTGAACATAATGCTTTTAGATTTCGACTTTCAGCTTTTAGCTATTTCATAACTTTTTAAAATTTTTACAAAATTACCTCAGAGAAAATTTATAGTTTTGAAAAGTGAAAAATATTTGTCGGAAAATTTCAACCAGTTAAATGTAAACAAAGAAAGTATAAACATAAAGCATTTACTTTTGACTTTTGACTTTTTACATACAGCTTTCGGCTTTAATCTGGTTTTCAAACTCTGGATTTTTATGAGTTAAATAATGGTTCAAGTTTTTCCTTCGACCATACACTAGATAGACTGGCCCTGTACAATGCTTCCCATTGAAGCAGTGATAAATACGGAGTGTGACGTCACATTGTGGCAAGAAGTTGTTTTACCCAAGTTATACTGTTGTTATTTCCAGGTTTTTGAAGTTGATTTTAGCCAAGCTGGAGGTTTTTTTTTGAAAAATTGTACATAATCATTTCTTTTTTTTTTCTATTAAAAAATTCATTTCAGAAGAAAAAATAAACTTTTTTTGATTTTTTTTTCTTCAAAAAACCTTATGGGATTTAACATGCATTTGCCACATTGTGACGTCATTTATGTGATTCAATTTCCATTGCCATAGTCAGTTCATCTAGTATATGATCGAAGAGTTTTTCATTAGCTGGTTTATCATAAGATTTTTTTTATTAATTAACTCCAAAGTTATATGGTTACTGAACACTACCCAATTCTCAAATATTGTTAAAATATTATCATGTTATCAGTCATTTATTTATTTGTTTTTGGAATGTCAATGTCATAAATTAAATTTCTACCAATGAAAGGTTAATATTCTGTAATACATGGCAAAAGTTGAAAAAAACATCGATTTAGTTGAACCACTGTTGATAAGTAATTGTAAAACCAAACCAACTTTGAACGATGAATCAAGGTTCAATTAAACCAGAGTTTAAACCTCTATTGTAAAACCAGGCCTTATAAAATACAATACTTACCTAACAATAAAATAATAATATGAAAACATTTTGGGTTTTTGATTTATAAGTAAATTTTTTCAAGTTCAAACAAACAAATGAACAAAATGTATTTCAACATGTGTAAAGTAGTGGCCTTGAACAAATGAATACAGCTCTAAAAGATCCTGAAATCAGAGATGCAACACACATGCTTCTGTACTTCGTTTTGTATATTCAGGGAATACCAAAAATTATTTTCTAACTTTTTAACCGGAAATTCCTTGCGATTTAGTTCCTGTATAATATGAATATTTTGAGACAAACCATTACATTCTTGGAAAGTCACTGAAACGTCTAAATTAAGCTGTATGAGTAGCTTTTCATGGAATGTAGGAAAAGTAATGAACGATGAGAACTTAATCCTTAATAAAAAAAAATTATTGTAAGAGTGCTATATTAATTTAGTGGGCCACGAACTTAAATTTAAAATCGATAGATATGCCATGACCTTTTGTCCTAAACCGAAAAAAATATTATAGAGAAGAAAAGAACTCGAAGAGTTCTAACTCCTGTAACTCGTGAAGTGATTTAGTCTTTCGAGTCCAAGATCACAAAAACACAAAAATGAGCATTTATTCGACCGAAGTAGCATCCACTTTTCGTCTTTAAAATTTAGAAACGATTGAGAAATGTGTTAATTGTTTCGATGTTGAGTTTTCGAAGTTTTATTGCTACTGTACTAGCTACTGGAATTTGAAATTGGAGTGAAAGAGATGATTTAAATCATTTTTATAAGCTTTTATTCTACTCACTACTGCGATTTTAAAATACACCAATACTGCAGCCAACCTTCCGCAACGAAATAACATTTATTTCGCATGAAGCTGAAGCAAAAAAAAAAATAAAAATAAAAGTTTATCTTTTAAAAACACGTTTCTATTTCAGTGTTGGATGCGTTGTATTGAAGATTTTTATAATAACTTTATTGATAGCAAATTTAATTCCGAACATATTACAAACTAATGAATAAATAGACTTAATATATTATGATAAAATTACTATTAGTTTCATCCACTGTAAATAATGAGTGAATAAAAACGTATCAGTAAGTAAAAATTTAAAATATCAAAAAATTCTCTGGAAAACAATAGAAAAATTTTGTGAAATTGCCACCACGCTGAATTTTTCTGAAATCTAAAATGTTTCTAGAATTTTCAGTACATTTCGTTAGCTACTCATATTAAGTATAATACTTTTTCTCCGTTTTATCAACACTAATTGACCTTATTTTTGAATACTTTCCATAAATAGTTAAAAAATTTTTGAAAGTTTCCCTCGATTGAAAAGTTGCACAACTTTTGTTTTTAAATCTTTTTATTTGAGGAAAAAATATGTCAATGAACCATAATAAAATATTAAAAGCAAAATTTAGAAAATTTCCCATATTATCTTCTTCAAAGTCATCCATGTATTATATTTCTTTCCATGTAGCGTAGCAATTATTGGAATCGCACGTTTTAGTTTAAAAAAATCAAACATAGGTATATTAAATTCTCCAAATTGTAACCCATGATCGTTTTGCAAATGAAAAAAAAAATTGCTCTAAAATTCTTTTTCAATCATTCAAATGTGTTTTTCCTCGCTTAACACATGTACCTACAGGCTATAATAAAAATTTCTATTTTAAAAAGTTTTCAAAAAAATTTTGAATAAATTTTTTCCTGAGTAGAATTTTTAAAATATTTTTCACAGGATACATATCAAGTATATCTATTACTCGGAACTAAGATGATCGATCAGGATTGCCAATCGAAAGACGAGATTCTCGTTAAATCTCTCAATTGTGATCAAATTGTTTTTTCAGGAAAAAAAAGGAAAAGGTTGCTGATTACATCGCATCGTTTATTCTTAGGCATATGAAGAATATAGGTACTCAGAAACGAGGTCAACCAGCCTAACCATTTTCTAAAAAATAGTTGTTTGTGTAAATTGTACCTAAGCGATTCAGTTCGTAAAAAATTCGTTTTTATCAAGAAATAACCATTCTTAAATTCTAAGGAAATCGACTGGGGGCCTCATTTTCGCTAAGAAGGTCTGTTTTTAAAATTTTAATAGGTACTTAGTCTTTTCATTTTTTTTCAGACTTCATTTCTGAAATTTTCGACGACATAAGTACAACTTATTCAACATTAATATTCATGTTACATTACTTGATTCACTTCCAGCCACGTGATTTTTTTCGAAGCGTACCAATGACCGATAAAGTCCACCCAAGTACTTTTTTTTTTTTTTTTTTTTGTAACGGGAATGATTCCAAGTTTCGTAGAAAGTGTTGAATAGGTAAGAATCCTATGCACGCATGCATGCACACAATTAGCGACGATTTTTACCTTATTTTAAAAATACATTCGTACGAATTAATAAACAACGTTTCTCTCGCACTAAATTTATTTATATGAATTTATAACTACTTACGTGCGTTGACTATGCAGAAAATTTTAATGCAAAAAATCATTGGCCCATTTTTCCATTATTATTTATTTTCGAAAATACGATAAAGCACTCAGCCAACAGCTACTCATCATATATGAGATGGAGGGGATATGTTGAAGCGATAAAATCTATTATAGACCAAACGGGATAACAGTTGTCCAAATACCGTACAATTTTATATTAATAATAAAAGTACAGTAAGAGATTCTAAATAGACCTTTACTTACTTAGTTTTATGAGTAGGATTAGGGTTTTTGGCAGACTCATTCAATGCCTACGTAATACTTTATTTAGTATCTACACCTACCCTAGTTAATTGCAAAAGGGAGTGCATCGACGTTTATCGTGTTGGCCGTTGGTACAAAGGGGAAGGATGACGATTCGTATTTATTTGTAAATTGATTTCTATTTTCTCTTCAAAGGGACGTGAAGCACTGACGTAAGTTATAATAAAGTTTCAGATACTCGCTTTTTCCTTATCAATATGTATAAGATAGGGTAACCCCTCGTAGCATAGAGGATATTATATCATTTATAATTCGTTCGCCATTATAAAATTAATATTATTAACGTGGTGAAACTTATTTGAGAAATTACTTAACAGTTCTCCCCCAAGTTGAGCACCAGACTGTAGCGATTCTTTCGAAGTGATACACACGTATTGAATTGGTACGAAGGGCCGCCCAAGGGGGAATTGGGGATTTGACAACCCCCAAAGCCTACTTGTTACAAAAATTTTAAAAAGTGATGAATTTTTGGGGATTTTCAAAATACCAAGAACCATTTTCTGAGGTTTGTAGCGATTTTTGGACGTGCTGTAAAAATTGGTCGATTACCCCTCCCCCCGAGGACATGACTTCGAGAGGCCCTTGATTTGATACTGACATAATGAGGTATTTTGTTGTTATTATTGTTGTTTTACGATTATTTATTATTATTATTATTACTAATTTTATTTTTATACTTTGTAGGGAGAAAAAATTATATTATAATATAGTGACCTATTGACGGGGGGGGGAATCGGGTGTACACTCTCCTCCACGAATCAAAATAACTCATAATGCCTTCCTTCAGTAATGGCTACAATGAACGAGCATTCTCAAATTTAATGACCTTCCCAAAATCATCATTTCGCTACGCCACTGAATTAGTAAGTAAATATTAATCTGATGTAAACTACAATTCTTGTCTGTTTTAAGGAAGCTGACAGAAGAAAACAAACAGCGGATTCGGAACTTTCACCGGTGTCGAAAACCAAAATAAAAGAACTGGGAACACCAGCAAAAGTGCAGCAGCGGTTTTTTGAAATATACGGAAAGTTACCACCAACAGCAATCAGTAAGTTAAAATTTGATGGGAAAAAAAATCTGATTTTTATAATTTTCCTTATTATATTACTCAGTATTTTCGGAAAAACAAACATCTTTTTATTCGTCATCCGAGTAACTTGACTCATCATATATTGGTCAGATATCGTTAACCATCGATACAGATATCGATAACCATCGACACAGATATCGAGAACTACCGATAATTTTTTGCAATGTTTTAAGGTATTTGGAATTGAGATTTTTATTTTTTTTTGTTTTGAATAAGGGATGACAATTGGCAAACTGGTTTTTTTAACGCAGTATTGCTGCGTTAAAGTTTTTTGTTTTTACATACCAACTACAAAACTTAAAAAGGGGCATGTGGAACTAATCTTCTCGGCGGCACTGATACCTGAAAATGGGGCTGAACTGGTATACCACTCTGCGTGAAACTGATAACACTTTTTAGACAATTTTGCGCGGAACTGGTTCACGAATATCACCTCAATTCTCAAATGCCATTCATCAGGCAAAGCCTGCACTCAAAGTAAACATCCACCAACATCTGATTGGTTCCAATAGGAGTGTAGGAAAGTTAAAGGCAATTCTGGTTGAGGAGAAAAGGTTTTAAGCAAAAGTAACCCATAGGGATGCTGTAAAGGAAACATTCTGTTAAAGGGAAAGCTTTGTATTTAACAAGGTTTTTGTTTTTGGCTGTTAAATAGAGTAAAAAAATATTCATAATCTATTTCCAAAATTTTTTAAATTATAGTTAACAATTATGGCTTGTGTGCGATAATATTTCATTGCTGATGATTTTTTCAGTACAATAGAGATGTTCTTCATATCTGTAGCGTACCTATACATATTATATTGTTATTACCGTTATTAGGTATGGTATTAAAAAGTTTAAAATTCCCGCATACGTAAAGATGACTCAAGAAATTAACATGGGCACTGAGATTTCCCATCAATATGTAATCTGTTTGTTGTGTCCAGTTAGATCGGTCATTTCATGAAGTGCATTCGCTTGTTGATCAGGTAGGCGTTGTAATTCATGCTGATAGGCCTATTACCTGTTCTTTCTTGATAGCCTACATTGCTACCAATGTCTGTTAAAGATGTTCTTCTCAACTTTACATCCGTGATCATATTCAGAAAAAACAGTTCGTATCATAGGATAATAGGCCGATGCAGTGCCGTAACTAGAAAGTTTTATCAGCTCGGCTATAGAAATTGTTGGAGGGGCGCACATTCGCTCGCTCCGCTCGTGACAGTGGCGTAGGTATGACCTTCTCATTGGTGTTCAAAAATAATCAAAAAATTGCGATACCTATACGTTTTGAATGTTCGAGAACACAAAAAGAAAGTAGAATCAGAGACGTGTTGGACTCGGTCATTTGTTTCATTCTAAACGTTTATTCTACTCAATACGGCGATTTTAAAAAATACCAATACTGCATCCAACCTTTCGAAACGAAATAATGTTTATTTCGCATGAAGCTGCAGCCAAAAAATATAAAAGCTTATCTTTTAAAAACTCGGTTTTTAACGTAAACTCATTTATTATATAGTCCATCCGACGAGAGTTGATCCCAAAAATGAAACGCAACCCGCCACTACTGTACAATTTTATATGCATTATTTATGCATTATTGCCAGATGGAATAATTATGCAGGAATACGAATTATACGATTACCTACGTGAAAATACGAATATTTGGCGACGTTTTTTTAAGGCGCAGGGATCATCTTTCGTTGGATGGAGACGGACTAATAAGCTTTTATTCCACTCCGTACCAATGTTGCAGCCAACCTTCCGCAACGAAATAATATTTATTTCGCATGAAGCTAATGCCAAAAAAATAAATAAATAAATAAATAAATAAATAAATAAATAAATAAATAAAAGCTTATCTTTTAAAAATTCGTTTTTAACGTAAACTTATTTTATTTTTTCTTTCTGCTCGCAACTGCATCATTCTTTCTGCACTTCAGATTTAGTAACTATACTTTATTTCCATTCTTTTCTTCATTAATTTTTTTTCGTCGCCTACATATGTATAAATAGGCCAGTAGAATATTACTAAATGATGATTAATTTTTGGGGACAAAAAAGGGAGGTGGCGTAGAAATGTTAGGCAACATGCTAGAAACACTATACCAAAAATACAATCTTCGACTATAGACTAGATGGACTGCGCATATTGATAAAATGTTGAAGGCAACCAAATGAAATGTACATTCCATTCAAAAGTTCCTTCTCTTATGAAACTGTACTTTTCACAGAATTCATCTATGAATTCTCTTTGATTTGTCGTTAAATTAATTAAGATTCAGCTACGAATCGAAGAGAATTCACGAGAATTCACCTACGAATATTAAAAAGGAATAAATTACGCTATTTAATTTTAAAAACACTTTCATTTTGTAAAATAACAATGCAAATCCCTCCAAATTATTTAATCAATTGACGTATGATATTTTATAAATCCTGAAAAAAGGAAACTTTTGAATGAAATGTATGCCTTCATGGTGTCTCCATATAAGCCAATGTTAATTTTATCAGTTTGCGCAGTCCATTATGTATATAGTCGAAGAATACAATCCCTACCCTTCGTGTTAAATATTCTACAATGTATGGAATATCCTGAAAATTAGTTTTATTCGTGTACCTATCTCGAAAAATATGGGACATACAAAAAAAAGTTTGAGGTAAAAAATATTGCTAACATTGTAAACAAATATTATGCTTATACTTTTTTAAGTAGCATTGACCCCGACTCCACAAAATCGCTTTGATTGTGGGTACTTAAGAAACAAAAATATATGCGGTATTATGCTTATTTTATAGTGAAGAAAACACTATAATAGACTATAGTGGAAGGGGAGGTATGTCCTAAACATCCCTTCCGATGGATACGCCACAAAGTATACCTAATCTCCCTCTTTAGCAATTTTTTGCTTCTCCTTTATGAACTTTTGGGATTTTTAAATTGCACCCCCAAAATAAAAAACACTATCACGCCCCTACCATGTACGATGATGGGAAATCTTAATATGAAAATAACATTGGTATATGATCGGGCTATCTATACATTTGCATACATTTCCCACTTCCTAATAATATTTTACGATAATACCATTATATTGGAAATATCCATTATGCAAAAACAAAAAATCATTAAAGACGGAAGACAGAATTAATTAATTTTTTAAGGAAATGAGCTGAAAATTAAGGTTTTCATGATAATGGCCATCTGATTTACTTTTTGGCACAGCTGAAAAAATGTGAAAAAATGAAAATTTTAAATGTCTCATGGTACTACACCAAAAATGTCCCAAGGTACACCTCCACTTGACGTAATAAAATTATTGTATCTCATTTGCTATACGTAAGAAAAAATTAATAACGCGATAATTAATGGATTACCTTCACTTGTTACGATTACACATCAATAAAACTTATCTAATGGTAAAAACATTGATAATTCTCCCTTTTTTTCGAAAATTTCACTCTATTATCACTATAATTTTCGAATTAAACAAGGTATGGTATTGGAATTCATTGTCAACGTTGCCAGACTTATCTTACCTGACCCCAAAATGTTCAGTATTTTTTCCATCCAGCAGCTGCTGCAAGTCCCATGGTACATGGGTCCCCCCTTCATATTAATAAATGTGGTTCTTTGCATTAATCCTCGTAGGTGTAGGCAATACAGATCGATAAAAATTAATTTGGATGAAAATCAACCCAAACGTAGGCATACCTATATGAAAAAATCGAAAGAAAATTCACAACAGTTTAGAAAATCAGTATAGGTGCTTATACCTATACCTAATTATTTTCCTCGATGGATTATAGACAAAACGTTTTAAGGAATTATAGGTAGCCTACTCGAAAAACAAATTGGTGGTGGAACCAAAACGAAAATTTAAAATACGTCTTATAGTTCCCTCACCCTTATAAAAATGAGAAGCCTTTAAAAAATAATTTTCACGTTTCTGAGGCGAAGAAAAAAATTTTATGGGCCCCGATATTCTATACGAATGTCAAAATAAAGTTGCAAGAATGCCAAAACAAACGCAACGATTTGAATCATCTTCATCCGACCGTTGCTTCAGTTTCTATTGTTCTGAAGGAAGTAACAATATTGAGCTTTTCCATGCATTATAAACCCATAGCCAGTCACCATAAGTTTGATTCGTGGCAAGTAATATTTCAGAAGAGGCGATTTTTTGAAAAAATTCTTACCATCACTGGTATGAATGGGTAAAATGACCAAAATTCTTATTTTTCTTTTTTTCTCCGCTAGACAAGGCAAGCAAACCCCGCTGGACATATTCCTGCACCTTGGAGCTGGCTACAGCGGCCTGCTGCGTTATATACCTATGTTTAAAAACATTGCTATTAGCTATTTTCTTTTGTTCTTGAAAACTCATTAAATCGGACACAAAGATGTAAGAATGTAATATTCTGCAGAGTAGCAATGAAAATGAGACATTCACATCGTTCTTACCATTTCCAAAGACTGTTAATTTATTCTCCCTTCGTTGGATGGTACTATTATGCATTTTATTGATCTCACAGAATTAGCCATCTTTAAAAAAAAAAGAGAAAAAAAACAACAACAACAATAATTATGAAAAAAAGACTACGAAGTTGGTACCACCTAAATGAATTTTGTTTTCATTTTGTGGCATTTTATGAACTAACATGAAAAAACCATAATCAAACGATAAATCTTTTGGGTGGTCTAAGGTCTTAGTATTTAAAAATAAAATAAAATACATTTCATCACTGGGGGCTATGTGAGAAGCTAATTAGTGAATTAATTCGTATCGAGATAATTCCGATCACCCGACGTAAAAAAAATAAAAAGTTGAGTATAATAATGCGATATCATTAATGCAAATATAATCGATTTTTCTGCCATTAATACTGACTGAAAAAGAAATTTCGATGCAGAAAATAAAAATAAATTATTTAGATATACCACAAACTCATATCTACTACTTTTTCCCTTTAATTTTTTTTTTTTTTTTTTTTGCGATATTGATCAATGATATGAATCATATAAGACGTTCAAAGTAACAAAAAAATGACTTAAAACGACGGTATGTAGGTATTCAAGCAACCTACGCCAGAATTATACTTCATTTTAATTTAAAAGAATTTAAAAACGTAATTCCATCAACGTAAGATATTCTAATATTATATGTATTATAGTCTGTATCGGACAAGTTTTCATTGCCTAGAGATAAGAATTCATTTTGAAATGCGAATCTAAATTTTCATTATTTCAGCTGTTGGGAAGTCCAGAACAAAAGAGTCTCTCTCTGGTGGCAGAAATTAAAAACACCGAAAGGGTTAACATGTATGTCTACTATATATGTTTTTATGTACAAAACAGTAGGGCTTGTAACCAAAACGTTTTTGGGGTTATTGGTTATTGGGAACCAACAGAAATCTATATTGATTACTAGTTACTGGTTATTGGTTAAAAATGTAATTATTTGGTTACTGATTATTGTTCTGGTCAACCAAAACAACTTTTCTTTAGTTATTAGTTGAGACAAAATTTGGGTTAAAATAGATAAAAAAAATTTTCTTCGTATCAAATTATCTAAAATTAATAATTTTCTAGGAAATAATTGGTAATTTTTGAAAAAAATAATTAATAATAATGATATTTTATGATAACCAATAAAAACCGATGTTATCATTCTGGTTAATGGCTTCAGCGTTTTATAGGAATTGGTTCTTGGTTGTTGGTTAGGTGAAATTTTTTTGTTTTCATTATCAGTTTTCAAATCAATTTTGTCAGTTTGTTTAGGTTTTTAGTGGTTATTGTTCTTGTTATGGTTATGATTACAAGACCTACAAAACAGGCATTTTTGAAATGAAATATTTGATGTTAGAAATGAAATTATTGATGAAACATGATTTTGTTTTATTATCATTACTAGTAGGTACCTATATTATCAAATTGACCCTTGTATGAAAAATAACTCCAAAAAAAATGTTTTTTTTTTCCTTATGGGAAATAGCATGTAAACAAATGTAAACAATCTCCCCAAACCCTTTTCAAAAGTGATAGCACTTGATAAGCACTAACTCTCCACTGGCACTGGACATCCCAGTAGTCTGGAGTTTTGACCAGTAAAGTTCCATAAGGCTAACGTACATTTTAATGTCAAGACATGCCGGAAAAAAATAGGCAACTCTAGAATACCTTCTGCGTATTTACAACATTTTGCTTGAATTGACCAATTTTGAATACATCTGATAAAAATATCACTTAAATTCACAAGGATAGCATACATAAACAGAAAGACAATGTATGTCAAAAGGTACACTCTGGTAGCCTATTTAGCATCTGCATGTATAACCAGAAATCATCTTTCTTTACTGATCGAGTACTATACATATAGTGTCTCATGAGATGATGCTGAAATACCAGATTTGGATATAACCGAGTACCACTACCAAAAAACTTTATATAAATGAGGGGTCACTAATTGAATTAAAAACCTATTACAGCTACTTGAAATTTTAACTGAAACAATTTAAGCCAAAATTTGAAAATTGTCAAAAACGGTTAATTTGTATCCCAACAACCCCCAATTATTCCCAAATGTGAAAGAAAATCATTTTCCAAAATTTAAAAGTAGATATATGCAAAACATTTAACGTGCGTGTGAGACAAGTTGCATGCCCTAAAAAATCAATTTTTTTGAAAAACTAGTTGAATGTAACATCGAATGTATGATAGAAACTGTCATGACTACGCCCACGAGTCCTGTGCGCACTAGCGATGCGCAGAGGACTCGACATGACTGGAGATATTGGGCTGAGGCAACGCTAACAGTTGTCTTACAACCAGGCGCGAGCTAAGGTGTGTGACAACGAACATATTTTATTCGTCCTTGTGATCTAAAACAAACATATTAGTAAACTCCTCCACTACATGGTAACAGGAGCACAGTGTTTTTCACTGGACCTCGAATTTAATAATTCGTTTTCATCGAAATTTGATTTTGCAAATCGAAATTTAGTTTCGGAAATCAAAATACCATTTCGAACATCGAAATCTCTTATCGGAAATGGTTCCACTTGAACTGAAATAATACACGCTTCCACTAATAAATAACTCTCACCTGAACATTGTACGCAATTACCAGTCTCAATAAGAATTAGCCTGACAGTTACACTCAGACTTAAATATTACGACTTATTGGAGACTGAAACTTAATTCATTATTAATTCCCTATACTAGGTATAGTCGTACATTTTCTAATTGTTAATTAGCCTAAAAATGTCTTCCATAATTACTGCTGTTAAATAGCCGATGAAAAAATAATTCATAATTATTTTTCCGCCGCCCCCAGCGTTGAATATTACGTATATTATTTCAATAAATAAAATACATCGAATCTACAAATTTGTATTCACAACATTTAGGCTGTAGAAAATACAGAAAGATCGCTAAATGATAGCGCATTTGTGTCTTTGTCCTTCAAATATGAACAAAATGAAAGAGACAGAGAAAAAATCTAGGAATATTCCTCTCTCTCGCACTCGTACGTTTGAAAAAACAAACCTTAATAAAGACACAAATAGCATAAAAAACCGATCAAAATTCCTCAAAACTACGACGATCGTGTAGAAGACAAAAGACTTGGTTCATCCAATCGGCTTTCACCAGCCGCTGGACGATTGAACAATCGTATGAGTTTTTGTGTGAACACACACACATACGCAAAAAAGATCGTAACCCTTACGTAAAAAACACACACAAACAAAGTTTGTGCAGTCTGCTGCAACAGCAGCGACAGTGGAGAAAAAACCCCACGCATGCGCTATCTCACCCTGAAAACATGTTCAACACGACGTACCCCTGATGTACGAATAGATAGTGGATCATCTTCACTCATTGTCAAAAAGTTATCGAGATTACTGTGCGCTCCAGTAATCAATTGTGCAAAACCACGTTTTAATTGTTATCCGACACATTTTTTTGTAATTATTTATGCAATTTTATTTAACATTCCCCCCGGAGTGCAGTGGCAAAGTTTCCGGAAGGTACCGCCATTTATTCAAAAGGAAAACCGTAAGTACACTTATGTCTCAACATATTCTTTAGTGAAACTTCTAAAGCGTCGCCATATTGGGAATATGCATTCGTAACATATTCTTACGAGACAAAATCTTAGATATTCGGACTCTAATTAACTTGTTTCTATTGTATATTATTATAATTTTTTGTAATTCCAATAGTCAGTCCACCATTTTCATACTAACCTAAGATCGCTTATCAATCTTAGTGCAAATTTCTAAGATATTATTCGTGCGTAATCTAGTTACAAATCAAAAACAGTCTGTCGCCCCAGGGTCACGCCAAAATTTCCTTTTGGTGAGACCCTAAAAACCAGACTGAGTTTGGAAAAACATTATCATTTTTGAAAACCGATAATAACCCTTTAGCCCATGGGTCATGCCCAATTTTTCATTTCTCTCTAAAGACTTGGAAAAATTATTCTCGAAAATCATTTTTCTTTTCGCCAAACTCGCAAATCACCTTTTCGCACACGGGTCATGCCCGATTTTTTCTCACTTAATAAAATATGGAAATAAATTTTTTTTATCATTCCTGTAAAAATCAAAGACCTTTTTGCCTACTGGTCACGCCCAATTTTTCATTTGTCAAAAAGACTGAAAAATTTTGAAAAAATAATTTCCAAAAATCGATAAAATCGTGTAAAAAACAATTTACGATCTTTTTCCATATCAAAAACTAAAGTGCATAGCACATGATAAAAATTCGTAACACCGGTTATGTCTTCCCTCTACACAAAAATATGGCGCGCGTTTATAAAAACGAACTACCGTAATACCAATACACAAACCGTGTCATTGACCTTTGTTCAAATGTAGGTTAATAGTACGAACGCAAAAATCATTTCTTATTCAATCTTATCTCCCTTTTTGATCGATAAGCCTAATACCTATAACGAAAAAAGAGAAATAATTTATTTTTTTCCCCTTTTCCTTTATCCTGTTCCTAGAACATGAATCTGCAAGAAAATGCTAACACGTCGCGCAGCAACGAAATCGACGTCCTCCTCGATCCTGAAGCATTGCTGATGGAGGAGGAAGTCCACCCAACGTCACGATGAGGCCACACTGGTCCCACAACCCCGTTGGGTTGACGAAATCGAAGAGGAAGAAATAAGAAAAGCGGCAGAAAGGCTGCCAAATCCTCAACCATCACCGGGAAACATTGCAAGACCCGTACCCATGGACATACAGCCAAGGAGCCATGTGTCAATGTACGCAACATTGGAAATGACGGATAGCGAAGATGAGCACCAGCAATTCCTCGCAATACTAGAAGATATGGAGGAATACGCTCAAACCCTCGAAAGAAAAATAGAGGGACCAAACATACGTGCGTAAAAAATAAACGCACTCTCAAACGTGGATGCAGCAATAGAGGCCACAATAAAGGACCTCGACTATGTGCCTAGAGGCCTCACAAGGCAAGACTTGCGCAGGGCATGGAAGGGAAAAAGAAAATTGTTGGTGCTGCAATCAACAATCAAAACGAAGGTACAGCAGCATCAAATGGAGCATCCAGCACCAATACCCATGGTACGTGAAGATGCTGACAAGCAACGTCGTCGGGAGGAACAGGCCCGATGGGACACCAGAGCTCTGGAACTGGCCAGAGAGCTCGAGGATGCTCTGCGTAAGGAGGCCAACGCCCAAAAGGCGTTGACCGCCTCGCAGAAAAAAGTTTGCAACCTTTCTGCCTTGGTCCATGAGGATCTTGGCGTCCAAGCAAAAAAGTGGCATCCCCTGAAATTAATGAGGGAGAACCAAGCCCAAAAAGGCTCTGTTCCCACCAACCCTCTTTAACTCAAATTCATTCCCAAACATCGGACACATCGTGTCGTGAACTACCGCAAAACTCGGTAGAAAATAATACGCCCTTAGCAGTAGCGATGGACCCAAACACCATCGATAAACCACCATCTGAAAATTATATTTCGAAATGCTGGGAACACGATCCAAAAGATCAAATTGATGCTGGGTTTGCAAATCTCAAACCTCCTAAATTTTATTTAGAAAAGTGGGATGGTGACATTCTAGGGTATCCTGGGTTTATTAATGGATTTAATAATTACGTTAATAAACGAAATGATATTGCCATCCCACAAAAAATTAACCTACTGCAAGGGGCCCTACCGAAATTCTTGGTAGAAAAAATTAACCATTTCTCCCCAGATAACGTTGGCTACATCCAACGCCTAAAATTTTTAGATAGTAGGTATGGGGACAAATCCAAGATTTGAGCTGAAATGTGGTTAAAAATAACTGCATACTCAACAACCACTAACGATACAATGTCAATCTTAGACACATTTGACACCCTCACCTTCATGGTAGACAGATATCGTTTACTTGCAAAAGTAATCGACGAGGAGCAATTATTTAATATAGTGATTAAAAAATTCCCCCCTCGATCATATCAAAACACTTTAAAAAGTAGCGAACGCAATGTTAAACATTTGTTCGAAGCAGTTAGATCATTTATAAAAATTAGGGAATTATTGGAGCCTATTTGTACTTCCGTACCAAAAAAGGTCGATAAACCTAATCCACCCCTGCAAAATAGAAATCCCTCTCAAACTAAAGGCAGGAGAAATTTCGCGATTATTTCTACAGAAAAGAAACCGAACGAAAGAGGACATAATAAATCCAATCCTCGCAAACGACCAGCCCAACGTTCGAATTGCACAAACAATAGGGATACTAATGCAAATTTATCTAATACAGATGAAGACGGAATTGTATGGGTGCAACTACCATCTGGCAAGCGCATCCCGGCATCGACAGTTTGCACGCGTGAGAAACCAAACACACCGTGCATCTTCTGCAAAGGCGAGCACCACACTCACCTTTGCTGTAAGAAAAACACGCTGGAATCTCGACATGCACATTATCAGCGCTATCGATTGTGTACGAGCTGTACACAATCGCTCTCCGGTACGCAGTACTGTAAAGCGCTGCCACCATCGAACTGCCGTTGGTTCAGGTGCGGGAGCAGGGAGCACCACTTTAACCTCTGTCTTGTGATTGACTACCCGATCATGGAGGGAAAAGTTCAAGCATGGGTGGAAATGCTTCGCGATTGTAAGCAATATCTACTGTCAGGTAACTTGTTTGATCATAAACAAACAGAAATACCTGTCTCCGATCCTAACACACCTGTAACATTACAGACGACTGCAGTTTCAAATGGTGACACCGTTGATTTTGTTGCGCAGCAACACCGAGAGGATGAGAACTAGAGTTCTGGATCCGGAGTTTCAGTGTTATGTGAGTGTTTATCATTTTTTACTATTAAAGATATTGACGCTCATTTCTTAATGTTTTCATCGTACATTCTCGCCCCAAACGCAAAAGAACCAGTGAAAATTAATGCCTTTTTTGATTGAGGAAGCAAACATAGCTATATGTTTTACGCATATGCCTATGAACACCTCAAACAAAACTTTTCTGAGTTTGCTGAAACAATAAAATTTCGTGGCCTAGCTGGACAAATGTCAAAACAAATTTGCACCCAAATTGTACAATTTGAACTATTCAAACGCGATGGAACTAAGGTTCAAATGGAAGCCAATACAGTACCACTCATCACGAACAACCTTTCCAAATTTGATTTTGATGAATTTAAAAACCGTTACCCACCATATTCAAATATCGACTTTTCAGGCTTGGACCGAAAATCTACGATACATTTATTAGTTGGTAATAATTATATGTGGTCATTTATAAAGCACATTAAACATTTGTCACCAACCCTAACCCTAATCGAAACTGACTTCGGAAACATGTTAGGAGTATTCTTAGGAAAACCAACTGAATGTGATGCATTCGAACCATCATTCTTCACATCCCCAGAAAGTATAGAAAACTTCTGGAAATTGGATACATTAGGTATCAAAACCAAGAACTTAGTTGAGAACGATGCTGAAACTGAAGCATTGCACTTATTTTATAAAAATATAAAATTAGTGAACAATAGATACCAAATAAGGTGGCTATACAAGTATAGCCCCCACCCCTAGTCAACAATAGACAGTTAGCCTTCAAACGATTAGAAAGACAATTGCCTAAATTGCAGAAAAATCCAGAATTTTTTGTAAGATACGATCAGTATTTTATCTCACTAATCGATTTAGAAATGATTGAACCTATCGAAAATGATAGACCCGCAGAAGTGGTACATTACTTACCACACAAGGGTATCTACGATCCAACAAAAAGCACTCCGCTCAGAGTAGTTTTTGATGGATCGGCCAAAACCAAAAAGTCTAACTTATCCCTAAATGACTGCATGCATAAAGGAAAAGTACTGTTAGCCGATCTAATAGCAATGCTTGTAAGTTTTTGTAAGAACCCTTACGCAATAATCGCTGATATCAAAAAAGCGTTTCATCAAATTGGATTGCACCCAGATGACAGAGATGTCACACGTTTCCTATGGATTAAAAATCCTAACAATCCTATGACCAATAACAATTTAGTAACATTTCGATTCTGCCGTGTTCCTTTCAGAATCATAACAGCACCATTCTTACTCGCAGCATTGCTATTACATCACTTCCGATTGGTCAACATGGAGTTCCATGACAAGTTCTTAGAACGATTTTACGTTGATAATTTAATTGTTTCCGTACCAACGTACGAAGAAGCAAAAGAATTATACATAAAATCCAATAAATTATTCAACGATATCTCCATGGAACTCGCCCAATGGGGCACCAATTGCAAACAGTTAAAAAAAAATTTCAACACACAACAAGCGTTAAGCAACCCAATCATCAAAGTGCTTGGCCTGTATTGGGATATGGACCATGATGTTCTTTACATGCCCAAACCAAAAATGTTTACATCTCCCTGGACAAAATGCACATTTCTTAGAGTACCATCATCATTCTATGACCCTTTAGGTTGGTTTGCACCAGCATTCGTTCCATCAAGAACATTCATGAAAGTACTCTGGTCCAAGGGATTGAAATGGGATCAAAAAATCTCAGACGATCTCGAACCAACAGCTACTGAGATAATTACTGATCTCAGCAACAGCCTTAACTATTGCATACCTAGACAATTCTATCTAGGAACTTATGACCCAAATACCTGCCAACTACACGTATTCGTAGATACATCACAGGTAGCTTACTCCATGGCAATATATATCAGATTTAGCAACACTAAATCAAATTCCCATGCAGTAAGATTTGTAACAGGAAAATCACGTGTAACACCTATGCGACCGATCACAATTCCTAAACTCGAATTGATTGCAGCACTCATAGGTGCACGTGGACTACGTTCCCTACGTAAACCACTTGGTTTACAGAACGCACCAACATTCTTATGGTCTGATAGCAAATGTGTTCTCACATGGCTATTAGAAAGAAAAGTCCACCCACAATTTGTAAAAAATTGAGTCGACGAAATAAAAAGTATAAAACATGTCAAATATCGATATGTCCCATCAATGGACAACCCAGCTGATATTGGCTCACGTGGTTCCTCTATCCACGAAATTTCCAAATCACTCTGGTGGTCTGCCCCAACTTGGCTATCCCAAAATGAAAAATCTTGGCGAGAAACCGATTTGAATATAATCGAAAGCCTACCAGACGAACCAACCAAGATAGATACACCCATATTGCATACAATGAAAGAAGTATTATCCTCGACTTCTAAAAAGTCAGTGTCAATAACAATTGACGATGAATCAATTTTTGACAAACGTCATCCTGCCAAATATTTAAGGCAGATGAAATCAGCAAAAAGATTCATCCCACACTTCTTCATTGGTCCAAACACAGATCAATGTGAAGTCATACTACCAGAACCTGAGGTTCTGTCTCAACAGTGGATAGCTGATCCACCGAATCAATGTCATCCCCTTGATTTGACCATCACCAAATCATGCTATATTCTGAAAGATGAAATACCTTTCGAAAGTTTCATACATCCACCATTGAACACTCCGTTCAACATAGATATCACAAAATTCAACACTTTATCTAAACCCGTACGTACATTCTTACAATGTATAGAAGCCAAACGACGATTTAGCAAACAACGAATAAGGAGGAAAAGATTAATTTCACCTTATGCATCGTTAGATTTCACCTTTCATTTTGCTCTACTCTGCTTCATCAGAGCGGACCAAAAGAAATATTTCAGAAAATTACTCGAAATATAAGAAAAACAAAATCACCCTCCGTATGTCTTGTACAAAAAATTCCACATCCTGATTGATCTATCTGGGAAATTACGTACAGTAAATTATCTACCCGATATCAAGTATGCAAGAGACATGCTATCACCAATCTGATGCATCCTAAGTCTCACTTAACAAAATTAATTCTGATGTATACACATCTGAAAAACGTACACTCTGGTACAAAATTTACCATAGCCGACTTTAGAAGACACTATTTTGTACCAAAGTCACTAAAAGTGTTACCTCAAATTCTAAAGAAGTTGTGCACACTATGCAAAAAAGCTGAAACAATACCGTTTAAACAACCAACTTTTTCAGCACTACCAGACTTTTGTCTGGTACCTTTCGTAAATTCATTCACCTACACAGGTGTGGACATCTTTGGCCCATTTATGGTATTTGACAAATACCTGCCAAAATCGAAAGCACAGTTGGCAACGCCAACTACACCACAAATCAAAAACTGGATGTTGATATTTACATGCCTTTCCACCCGAGCGGTGCACCTACTCTCAGTATCAAACTTGACAACTGGGGACATTTGGAGAGCGTTCCTAACATTTTTCACTGACAAAGGCACACTCAAAGTTATCCTATCCGATAATGCGGCGCAATTCCACTTAGTTGCAACGTACTTACCAGAGTACTGGAAAACGTTCACTGAAGAACAAAAAATCAAACTTAGCTTAGATGAAAGAGGCATCAAATGGCACTTCATCCCAGCTAAAGCACCATGGTATGGTGGAGTTTATGAACGACTGATTGGCATTATAAAACAGGTGTTTTATAAAGTCCACAATCACCACTCAATTTACAAACATACCTTTCAAGCGAGCTTGAAAGATATACAAACAATGGTCAATAGAAGACCACTATGCTCATCTCCGGACGAGCTTGATCAGTTGACATTAACACCCGCACATTTCATGCGGGCCAACATAGGCCATCTAAGCAATCCGATTAATGAATCGAATAAAGATCCTACTCCTACAGCAAAACAGCTTATGGACATTTGGAAACTCGACCAAGATTACCTGACAAACCTTTGGTTAACTTGGAAGAGACAATATCTCTTACACCTAAGAGATAGACCACCAACTGCGCTCTCCAATCCAGGGCGCACGGTACCATTCGTACCAAAAGTAAACGACATAGTACACGTTTTGGACTACACATCAAAACCTGGCATTTACAAACTTGCAAAAATCATTGATTTAGAGAAATCTCGTGATGGACAAGTCCGTCACGCAAAAATAGAATTCTCAAGCAAGCAAACATCTACAAGACCTCTGAAGTTCTTGGCTCCGTTGAAGTTAGATGACAGAAATGTAGAAAAACTCGATACGTAGTATCGTACCTCCGATAGACCCCCCTGATTATGACAAAAATAGACTGGTCTGACAAGCCAAATTACTGACTTTAAGGTACACCATAATTGGACATTATACTCCTAAAAATGGTATAACTACGATTTTTTGGCACCCACTATTACTGCCATGTGCTTTATAAAAGGTTACGGGTAATAGGTGGCAGAGTGCACTACTTAACTTAGCATCATTGATGTTTACACGACTCACTAATTCCCAAATATTCCCTTACAGAATCTGTGATCTATAGCCAATAACTCGTTCCATCCTCTCAACAGCAGCATCTGGCGGTCGAAACAAACTTTCGCTGAAAGTCTCGTTTTCATGTCACTTTGTTACGCTGTAATGCCAGAAAAAGAAGAAAAATTTTGTTCCTATTTTCTTATAATTTCTGTAAATAACTATTTTTTCATGTTTATATTGTATTTGTTAATTTTATTGTTGTTTTTATAATAAAATAACATTTCATATAACATGTATGTCTAATCTTTATTCTAGATTTCAGGGGAATCTTCGGAGGTGGCCACAGATGGCCACCCAGGAACACCGCCCCCAGTGTCATGGCTACGCCAACAAGTCCTGTGCGCACTAGCGATGCGCAGAGGACTCGACATGACTGGAGATACTGGGCTGAGGCGACGCTAACAGTTGTCTTACAACCAGGCGCGAGCTAAGGTGTGTGACAACGAACATATTTTATTTGTCCTTGTGACGTAAAACGAACATATTAGTAAACTCCTCCACTACAGAAACCTCCAATTTGCGTCATTATTTAACAGATAGGATATAGTTTATGTGTTGAAAAAATCACATCAATTGAAGCTATCTATGAAAAGTTATTGCTGATAATGTAAAAAGTTTTAGATAAGAAAAAGGTTTAACAAATTAGTTCCATGTGTTTTCCTGGCTTATTTCTGATTTCTGGAAAAAAACGTAAGCACACCGTTTCTGTAGAAAATTTTAGGAAAAATAATTTTAATTTCTTGTGTTTTTTCCCAAAAATTTAAATTAGGCGAGAAAATTACGAAAAACTGATGATAAAGAACTAACTAAATTAGTTTTTTCTCTTTTTTTCGCTCAATTTTAATTTTTGAAAAAAATTGTTAGTCATCTTTTTCATGAAAAATTTTACTGTTAATAATTTTGATGTGTTAATTTTTTTTCTGAAAATCAAAACGGAGCGAGAAAAATACAAAAAACTAATTTAATTAGTTCTTTATCATCAGTTTTTTGTAATTTTCTCGCCTAATTTCAATTTTTGGGAAAAAAGACAAGAAATTAAAATTATTTTTCGTAAAATTTTCTACAGAAACGGTGTCTTACATTTTTTTCTAGAAATCAGAAATAAGCGAGGAAAACATATAGAACTAATTTGTTAAACCTTTTTCTTATCTAAAACTTTTTACATTATCAGCAATAACTTTTTTTAGATAGCTTCAATTGATGTGATTTTTTTAACACATCAACTACATCCTATCTGTTAAATAATGACGCAAACTGGAGGTTTCTATCATACATTCGATGTTACATTCAACTAGTTTTTCAAAAAATTGATTTTTTAGGGCATGCAACTTGTCTCACACACACGTTAAATGTTTTGCATATACCTACCTACTTTTAAATTTTGGAAAATGATTTTCTTTCACATTTAGGAATAATTGGAGGTTGTTGGCATACAAGTTAACCGTTTTGGACATTTTTCAAATTTTGGCTTAAATTGTTTCAGTTAAAATTTCAAGTAGCCGTAATATGTTTTTAATTCAATTAGTAACTCCTCATTTATATAAAGTTTTTTGATAGTGGTACTCGGTTATATCCAAATCTGGTGTTTCAGCATCATCTCATGGGACACTCTGTATGTAGTCTAAGGTCAGGACCAAATAAGTTGACTTGAGCTCCGACGTACACGGCGCATTAATGCAACATTGTTTCTCATTGGCTATTCAACATTTTTACGTTGTCATCATCGGCCATTAAACGTTTATATATATGTCATATTGCCTATCTCCTTCAGAGGTCAGCTTATTTGGTCCGTCCTGTATCTAGGTACCTAATATCTACGTCTGGCTACTTGTCGGTTAATTTCACGTTAATCATTCACACGAATTGTTTTACAATGGTCGCCTACGTACGCTTAAATATGTACCATAAGTTTTGAATTACGCCTCTAATTCTCGATTTTTAATAGGTAGGTACCTATTTTTGTTTTCTTCATTTATATAGTTGCAGATGTTTGCAAACATTTCCTAACAGCTTAGCCGGCTGAATGGTAAATGTTTAATTTTTTTCTTCAATTTAAATTAATGTAGATACCTACCTACTTTAAAAAGTATATTTGTAGTTATTAAGTTATAACTAAAATCTCGCAGCAACAAGTAATGAATTCTGCCTGTGGCCGTTTACTCATTAGCGAAGATCACTGTACGTACCTATATATGCATACAGGATGAATCATTTTTCGACGCAACGTGCAAAAATTATCTCCAGTGCCAAAAATTGACTAGCCCAGCTATTTCCGTAATAATGAAACGGCTATAGTCATTATTCGAAGCGACAGGAAAATTTAATGCACATGAAATTTGGTACAAGTACCTATGCGGTAATTGCTCTGCCCATATTTGCCATCCTGCAAAGGAGTATCTCTAAAATCCCATTCCCAGAAAACCAAGGCTGGTTTGACAACCGCATTCACCAGACCTCAGCCCAAGCAAATTTTTTTTTGCAATTACATTGCAACTTATATATTTCCCATCTGTGGGAGTCTAAGATCTATTAGAACAGCCATTCAGCTTAAAACAAATTCACCTTGAATGAAGACAGAATAAAAGTGGCTCTCTTCTTGACCTTCAGAGTGAGATGATTTATAAAACTATTTAGGCTTTTATAGCGCATTCCTTAAATTCTAATGACGGATCCGGAAGGTGGCACAGGGGGCGCGCGTCCCCTAAGACAAAAATTGTCTTGATATTTTGAAGAGAAACTATTTGATCAATCGATAGAAAAAATACGAACAGAAGTGTTCAGGAAATTTGAAAAAAAAAAAAGTAATAGATTTAATAGTGTAAAAAACTGAACACTGCAATTTGTTATGTGAAAACAGTAAAAGCCAAAAATATTTTAGGAACACAAACTCTTTTCATTATTTTTCAATTTTTAAAAATTAGCCTAATTCATTTTATTGATTCAAATTGAGTAAGTTATGGTTACAATATTTTTTCTGTTCATTTTTTGTGGCTAATTTTCAATGAAGTGTAGTAAATATTGTACATTTTTCTTTTCAAAGATGTATTTCATTTACTGCTAAAAAATTAAATTGAAATTTTCTTCAGTAATTTGAAAAATAAAATTAAAAAATGAACAAACACAGAGATAAATTGCCAACTAAGAATTTAAAAAAATCAAATAGAAGTGTCAGGGTTTTCTGGAGGACCATAACTGTTGTTGGTGATAGCATTAGGACTGAAATAGCAATGGTCGATTGATCGATAAGTATCGATATTATTGATAACTCTGAGTATTGAAAAGTATCAGTACTTGATACCATTATCGATAAGATATCGAATATCAAATATTCTGATTCTGACACAAATTTAAGAGCCGAAGTTTGTGGTGGAGAGCTTTGTGGGGAACCCTTACTTTGTTTTTGCTCCTTATTATCTTCCACCACAACAAGATTGACAATGAATTACTTTGGTGAAAATGAAATTGAAACACTGATAACAACGCTTGAAACTCGGATCAAAGTAAAAAAAACTCAACTCAACAAAATTATCGATAATTTATCTATATTATCGATACTTGACATCAAATTATCAATACTATTTTTATCGATACCTATTTAACATCACTAGACTGAAATAAAAGTACCAGGGATGACTACTCATGATCACAAAATTTCAACTTAATGAGAGTGGTAGCCCTGATTATGGTTTTGTTTGAAAGCCAAGTGTTTAAGCTTATTTGCAATTCCAAAAAGATTGGAATTTGATTTGTCCTGTACTACCTGTTTACCAGGCAGAAAAAATACATACATAATTTTAAACAAAATTTTATCCTCTTTCAGAAAATGTTTACCCCATTATGATATTTGAAATTGTTTATGAAATATTTTCAAAATTGATGGATGGAGGGCTTTGCACAGGAATATGAGTCACTTTTCTACATTATTTTCAGTTTTAGTGTCTCCAATTCTCCCTGAAGAAAATCCTGGATCCACCCCTGTTGGATTTCTGATATTGCATTATTCACGGCAATGCAGTCGTTACAAATGACCATTGACAGCCAGTCAGCCAAGCAAAAAATACACCATACATAGGATAATAAATAGAAACTAAGATAAATTTTCACTGAAAATTGCTCAACCGTTTATTAGATTGGGCAACACTGTTGCCAAAAACCTATTACAATCACCAATTTTTTTTTTCTTTCTTTTTCTGTTTTTTTTTCTTTTTTTTTTTTTTATATGATTTTAAATTTTTTTCCATGGAAAAGTTGAAATAAAAAATTAATTATTTTTTCATTAGTTTATTAGTTTTCTGTTGCTTTGTCTTATCCATTTGAGTAAATTCCATCACGTGAAATTAGTTCGAGTTCAAAAATCAGTTGCTTAAATTTGAGTGTACTAACATACTTGACCATTTGTTATTTTATTCTTATTCTATGTTTCCCAGTTAAATTTTTTTTTCATTATAGGGGCAAAGGCCAAACCTCTTGCAGTTTTGAATCAAAACAGCTTGTTAAAGAAATGTGTTGGAGGTGTTGCTCCGAGTGTATGGTAAAAAGTCCATAAACATTTTCTCTAAAAACTTTACAAAATGTTTCTGATCAAAATTCTTCTGTGTCATAGTTAAGGTAATACAGGCCCGCAAAATGTTGTGTGCATTCTATTCAGTGGTGGCTCCATCATAAGAGCTGCGGAGCTGTAGAATCGCCTACAATTTGCCACACAATAAAAAAAAATTAAGTTCCGGGAAAATCCGTTACATACTTACCTGATTAAAATATTGAAAATTATTTTTTATCAGGTATTGCATTGAATTAATAACATACGAAATCAGAAAATTATTATTGAAACAGGTAATTGAAAATATTATGTTGCTGAGAGCTGCTCGCCGACCAGCTTCGTAATCACGGTAAAATTCTTTAAAGCGAATGCCTGGAAATGAAGAAAGAGAATACTAAACAGTGCTGTTGAATGTCACCGACACATTCCAGCATTAAAATCCTCTACAGAAAATCATCCCATTGGAATTGCTAATCATCATATACGCTATAAGAATAATAATTACTGATGTGTACTTATCTTCATAAAATTACTTCGTAAGGAATTTTCTGTTAAAAAAAGGAAATTATTACTCAAGTTTATACCTAATAATGAAATAAGTTTTGTGGTTAAAGACAGTTCCAAAAAATTTTTTGAAAAAAAAAAATGCAAATATTGGTTTAAAACTGTCTGAAGGATAAAATACAAAAATAAAAAATGCTGATCGACACTAAATGTTGAAACTTCAGTTAGGTAATTCTAGTGCAGCCAGCTTCACTAAAGAAGAAGATCTTCAAAAGTTGTTAACATTTCAAAATTTTGGCCCAGCAAGCTCTGTTAAAAACGTAAGTTTTCAAGTCATGAAAATTTCTTGACTTTTTGTTGTCACTATATAGTTAGTTATGCTTCTTTTGGCGTTGAAAGAGAAATATATAATCTAATTTTCAGACAAACATCAATCATAAATTTATAAGTTTAATTTTAAAAACAATTGTAAAAAAAAATAAATAGAATTCATCTAAACGATGAAGTTCTTAGTAGGTACATTGGAAATGATAATGTATTTTCAGAATTGTTGCATAAATTTTAGTATCGGAGTAGGTACGTAATTCAGACTTTTAAGAAATCAGATATGACGCTATGAAGAAGAAATTAGCTTCAAGATATTCCTTCTAAAATTTCCTCGAAGATAATAAATTTTAGTATTATGATAAAATTTTTTAAGATTTTTCATAATAATTATTATTACCTACGTACATTAATATATTATTATTTCTTTTGGGTCAAAAATTTCCTGCACTTATGCTACAGTTTGTCACGAATTTATTGAGAAATCATACAATGACATACAGTATCCAACGTATATTATAAATTAAAGTTACTTTTTCTTCTTTTTTTTTTTGGTCGCAAACAGATTTTTACAAAATTTTTACTTCATATAGGTGCTTTTGCTTATCCTTATAGATGGTTTCTGCCAATATTCCTTTCGAAAGCTCTATTTTGAGAGTTGTAATTAAATTCGAAATATTCAGTTTGGAACCTGTTCTTTTCAAAGTTAGATAGTTATCAATAATTTTGTATGATGGATTTTGTGCCGCTTTTGTATGCCTCCAATTTTCTTCTTTTTTTTTTCTGGTATTCTTCACCGATTTTTCTAGTCTTTTATTTTTTTTAATGGCCAGCAATTTGTCTTTTTGCGCGCATGTTGCTCAACACCGTGAAGTTAAACGTTTTCAATGTTAAAATTTCACTACCTAATCCTTGTTTCGGATAGGTACGCTACTGAAAACGGTACTTGCCACCACTCTCTTCTCGTAATTTTTAATATGATTGTCCACCACGTTTTTATCTCGAAATGATCGAATGAAAAATTAGCCTATCTCCTGTCAAGTAACAAAATTTTCTTGCATTAATTAACAATTTTTGCAATTTTTCTTCTCTCATTTTACAGAAACACGAAAAACTAATCTGGTTTTTTTCTCGGTATTTTATATTCTTCCTTGAATAAAAATTGTAGTTTTACCTACTTATATGCTCATGACAAAGAATATTTTTTCTTATATTTCGAAAAAATTTTTGAGTTTTCCGCAAATGAAATTTTTAAAATTATGTACGTATGAATAACGAATCGATTATCTTTACAAAAATATCAACGTAATGTCATTATAAAATTCCATGACAAACACATAAATAATTTTTCTAATTTTTTTTTTTTTACAGACAAAGAAGAGGAAAGACGTGCAGAACGTTTAGCGAACGAACATTATGACAAGATGAGAAATGAGACTCTTTGCAGAATACCAACGCCAATGATCGTAAAGGTGGCCGATATTTATCCTCATCCTCATAAAATCTACACGCCTTCGTGTACTAAACTATTTCGGTGTTCAGAGCAAAGTGGTTGCTGCTCAGATGTCAGACGTTGTAGACAATATAAAACACAAAATGTGACTCTATATTTCAAAGTTTACGTAAGTTTGTCATATTCGTAGACACACTACATAAATCAAAAAGAATCAAAAAAAAAAAAGAAAAGAAAAAGTAATTCGTAAAAATTTATTTGTGACAGATAAGATCTCGAGAAAAAACTTCAATTAACAAAATAGAGGCTCTAACCTTTCAAAATGATACCGAGTGCCGATGCAGTTATGGAGACAATGGAATGATTGGGGATTCGAACATTTTAAGCTCAAGTAGCGACACAGAATTACAAGACGAGTCAAAATATGAGTAGGTATTTTTTTTATTGTAAGATTTCACTGTATGAAATATACAAATATAATTCAATAAATTAGGACGGGAAGATGAAATACCATTTTCAGCGATTTTGACAGCGCCCCTGTATGTCAATCCTGTAAATCATATGTTTCAAAATTTTCGTTTTTTCTTCACATTTCCCTTTGAAAAATTTATTGACTTAAGTCTTGTGATATTATGTGAGTAGGTATCTACGCTTAATATTATCATCTGCACTCTTCCGAATAAGCATTCCGTTTTAGTCGAGTGCTGCAACTTAATTTTCGAAAATATGAAATAATTTGCCAACTCTTGCATTCGTATGCGCTCAATTGAAGCCTTTATTTCGAGAAAATTCTATTAAATTGAAACTCGCATTACGTACCTCACCACCAATTTTCCCCAAAATTTGGTATCTTCGTTCTTCATCTTAAATTTTTTTCCATCCGATCAGTCTTTCCCCTCATTATCAGTGTAGACAAACCTTCAAGTAATGGTAAAATATGAGTACCTAGGCTACTGAGAAAGCTGAGAATTGTGGTATTTCATTTTTAGCTTGATTAGTCTTCCTGAATATTTTACCAAGAAAATCAACATATTAGTTCAAGGTAAAATAAGTATTTTGAAAGGGAATTAATGGTGGGCTTGATTCCGATATTATTAATAAAAATGCTACATCTCCATATCCTTCGCTTCCACCTATGAGGAGGGGGGACTCCAGCATACGACTACTTTTATTTTTTTCAATTTTCCTCAATAACTAGGCGATAAGAACAAAAAAATTATTCAGCTTTGTAAATAAAATTTGAAATACTGTAAATAAAATTTGGAACAAAAAATTCTAATAGGTACTTACTTAATTTTCTCAGTGTAAAACCGAAAATGGATATGGGGACAAAGACAGTCAAAGAAATTAGCATCCCGAGATTTTCCGTTAATATGTGGTCATACATCATAATTATGTGATGCCTCATACTTGTACATACATGGTGTCCCCAACAATGGAGGTAAAAACCACCAGAAAAATATTGGAAAAAAACTGGTGCTTTGATAAATTCACTTAATGTCAGGCAACTACATGTAGATTTCTTTGACGGTTCATTTCTGGTATTGGGAACACCGTGTATGTACATGCATAGAATATGATGAACAGCCGACTTACTGATGGAAAATCTCAGTGAATATCTTTTTGACCCTCTTTGTAGCTTTATTCATTTACCTATTCATTTTCAATTTACTAATAAGAAAATAATACAGATTATTATGACTTCGAAAAACAAATAGGTACCCTCATTTACTATTATTCTGTAACTCAACCCTTATAATAGTTATAAAAAAAAATGCATGAAATTTTTTGTTTAAAATTCTGTTTATTGTTTGTGTATCGCCGTGATATTGAGAAAAATTGAAAAAACTCGAGGTAGTCAAATGAAAGTTCTATTTTTTGCCCAAAACAGCTTTATCATTGGGAGTAAGTCGGTAATGTTGAGGCTAACATACACCTATCTCACACATATCAATTCGAAACCCTCCTGGTTGAAACACAGGGTATGGGGCTGAAGCATTTTTAACACTTATTTTGAAACCCTTCCTCACCTTATTGTCGGCGTAAAATTTTTTGTATCCATAATTAATTCCATTTCAACCCCATTTTCATCATTATTGTATTAGCTTGTTTCCAAAATGAAGGTCGATATTTAAATGAACAAAATAAAAATGAATAGCTCGTGACTTTACTGAAAAGGAAATTGTACGTCTCAATTTTACTTGACTCGATTATTTATTTTTACTTCAAATTCCCTAAAAAAAAACAAAAAAAAACAGATTCTCTGAAACTAACTATTGAGTACACCTACCTATTATAACTTCCCTATAATGTAAATTACAAAAACATAAAAAATACAAAAATACAAAAGACGTATAGTAAGTTAAGTATATTAAATTCACATTTAATACGATGTTGAAAAAATTTGAAGTAATAATTGAGGGGCGATTCAAAGGAAAAATTTTAGAGTTTCAACGATTGCAATTCCATAGATATCTCTTCTTTTTTTTATGAAGATGTAACTGTCCCTTCCCATTTTCGAGACGAACCATGGATGATGGCAGCTGCACGTGTGACTGTTTCGATGAAGACATTAAATGTTTGAAACACAAAAGAGGAGAAGTTTACTTTGATTTCTCCGAACACAAGTGAGTAATTCATGAATTGAAAGAAATTATCACTTTACTGTAACGTTATCAAAAAGTCATTTAGTAATCGATCAATGTAGAAAAACTCACGATAAAAACAAATTTTCACAGAGAAAAACGAAAATAGACATTATTTTCATCATGGCATACAGAACTAAGTCTCTAAGATATACTAAGCTACTATTAATTTCATTTGTTAGAGGTCTACGTGATGAAGTGGTTAGGAGTTCGGCTTTGCAATCTGAAGGCTGTGAGTTTGAGACCAACCGCTAGCACAATTCCGACCCCAGTGGCAGATACAGAGCGTCATTGGGGGAGAATTAAAAAAATGTTGTGAACTTTTTTTTGCTCTTCAACAATTTTTTGACGATTATTATCTGGAATTTTTTTCTTTTTTTTTTTTGCATTGAGGAGATTTTCCAATTTCCCCTATCCATCCGCCACTGATCGACTCAAAATGACAGCATGCTCGGTTAGGTTTTACTGGTGCAATCGCTACAGTATGTGATTGAAAAATTCATGCTGGTAGACCCTTGCCACCGGATCTAGATCATCCCCCTCTCTCATTTCATCCTTCAGACGTTGAATGAAACTGTCATGTAACCATAACTAAGGCTCTTTACCACCAGGTATACGGATGAAGGTGATAAGAGATGAGCGACCATTTTGTGTTACTTCTGTTTGCATTATAAGTTTACATTATTTATTATTACTATATATAATTTACAATATGAATATATTATAAATTCAGTACAACATAACAAGAATAATATAAAATGGCGGGGCGGGTCATCTCTTATCACCCTTATACATTTATCGGTGCAGGTTGTAAAGAGGTATACCACAACCAAACCCCAATAAAAATAGATAATGTTTTTTCTTCACAGCTGTATACGTTCAGGACAGTGTAAGCAGCCCATCTGCGAACATGGTGTCTACTCACATAAACTCAGAAGATGTCCAGAATATCGAGATGTTAGAGGCCACTACTAATTTAAGTTAACTTATTTATTTTTGTACTTTTTTATTTTATCGACGAGCCACATGTAGAATGCACGATTTTTTATGGAGAGAAAAAATCAGTTTTTAACTACTTAAATTTTCATGTCAGTCAATAAAACTTTTTTTTCATCATTTAGAATATAATATATGTAAATTTCTGTAAAAAATAAAAACTCAAGACTATCGTACCATATTTTTAAAAATCATGCGTTAACAAGAACGTGACAACTTTAAAACTGAGGAGTCCACCAACTGAACGGTATCTTCTTTAGTCTCAGAAGTTAGAAAGACCAAGTACCCATAAACGAAGAATCAATTTTCATTTGAAAAACTGGCACTTCGCGTGTTATACAGGAGTATTGAAATAAATCATAAGCAATGTCAAATTAATTTTAATAAAGAACAAAACTACAAAATACTAAATTTCAAATAAAAAAATTTCAAATATCATCGTGAAAACCACGTATAAAGAAGAAGTTAGTCACAGTAATGAGATTCACTATGTACTTCAGTACTTCATTATAAAAGTAGAAATTAGGTATAAAATGTTTTTTCTTTTTTTTTACATTGCGCATAAATTATCAAATTTTGTTGAACAAAAATTTTAAATGTTAAATTCGTCGTTCCGAGCAAAATTGATAAACGGTGAAAAAAAAATTCATATTATTATAATTAGGGAGATCGAGCGTATGTTATTCTCTTCGTGAAATACGACGAATTGTAAACATCTGTATTAAATACAAAACCAGGTAAATTTATAAATACATACCATGAGCATTAATCATTTTAGGAGGAAAATGAGAAATTGTCATTTTATTCAAAATATATAATAAAACTGATTAAAATCTGCTACTTCATGAAGCCATGAATAATGCATACAGTATATAATGATGATAAATAAAAATAATGAACTAAATATTAATACAGAGTAGAGAACCACAACAGCAGTACTACAAAACAGAATAACGTAGTATAACCTATAAACAAAGAAACAGGAAAACTAGTCGATGTACGACCGTTGGTGGAATGAATTCATCTACTTCGAGTAATCTTTCTTTAAGACAAAGAAAAAACCATAAGCAGTTCAAAGCCGCAAATCAGCATAATAAATAGTCGGAAAAAATAGTCGGATGGTGATAAATAAACACAAAAAGCGAAGTACTTCAAGCCAAAAGGGTAGTTTAAAACTGAAAGAGTATAGCTGAAGACTACCACATGCAGTGGTATAGTTAATGAATGAAAAAATTATTTTTACCCCCTCCCTCATCATTCAATGGAAGTATTAGTATCACGAAGGTAAATTATTTAAATGATCCAACGCAATGAAAAATCCTGCATTCTATATAATGAAGAAATTATTTATGAATCACAAAAAATGGATGAAGTTTTTTGGAAAGAAGGCTTTGCGTAACTATCAATTATTGACCAATTTGTTCTTTCAACCATTCCTCAGTTAATTCATCCAACTCTCGAACTTCGTAAGATCGTGTCAAGTTAGCTTCTCTTTGTAAAGCTATTTTAGTTCCAGCGTACATAATCTGAAGTTCCATATGACTATCTACGGAGTAAAATACGAGAAAAAAAATTACATTATTTGAATTCGAATTTCGATAAGATCAGACGAGATCAGATTACCAACAAACCTCGCGGAGTAAAGTAAATGAAACACATGGGAAAAGAGATTCTTCCATCCAAGTGCTCCATTTTGTAACAATAAATAATGTAACGTGGTTGATGACTGGGAATAATTTCTCGTAGTTCATCCAAACTTACGTCCTGAAATTAAAGTCGAAACATTCATTGTAGTAACACAAAAAAAAATTATTAAGTTCCTACTTTACATACCTCAATGAGGGTATCAACGCAAATTTTTTGCTCTTCTCGATTCACTTTCACTGACAAACAATCAAAACATATTAAACTCATGAGGAAAATAAGAAGTTTGCACAAACTTAAAGAAGAAAAAAACAATACTCACGAATCAACGCAGCATTGGAGCTGCTTTTCCTGAAGCGAAATTTCTTCAAAGCATCCTTAACGTCGTCATTAATATCACAAACTTTGACATTCTGAGACTGAACAAATACGTGAAAATTTAACAAAATTGTTTTCAAGAGTACTCAATTTTGGTCATCTATTCGAATAGCAAGTTTGAGAGTAGTTACCAAAAATTAATTAAGATTATGACCTACCATGTTGAGAAGATGCAGTCAATTAGTAAAAACAATAATATTTAAATTTAGACAAATGTTCGATTAATAAAGTTACATCATAATACTAGGAAATAGGAATTGTAACGAAATTTGACGTATGTTTTTATTTAGGTAAAACCTTATCATTTCATTTATCAGAATTATCAGCCAACTTTGCTTCTACGATCGAAACTCGAGTTCAAATCGAACGTTCGGAACTGACAACGAAAGGCTAATTTACCGTTTCAGGTTAAGGTTGTCACTCAATTGAAGTTTCTGAACGCACTGTTGAGTGTTGACTGTTGTGTTGGATTGGAACTGTTGGAAGACTCTAACAGCACTATACTCTTAGTATCGATAGTTTTTATAAAAATATTGATAGTCCGTGGGTAGTATCGATAGTTTTTGATAAAAATATTGTAGTCTATCAATATTCTGACAGAGACTATCATTACTATCGATAGCTATCGAGTCCAAAAGTATGTATGATATTCTAAATCTAAAATGTCCACAACACTGCTTATTTTATTTGGTAGCATCATTCAGATTTCGTGAATAGAATAGATAATACTTGAGGTAATTTTTATTTTTTGGTTACTTTGATGGAATGTGGATGAATAGGCGTCATAAAATATTATATATTTAAAGAATTTAACTCAATAATACTATCAATTCTCGTCGTCAGAAACGAAGATTCATTCGAAATCATTGTTTATCCAGTCTTGAGTACATTTGCTCTCTCAATTTCTGTGTGAATTTTCCGAATTTATTTCACATCTAATTCTAATTTCTTTTATATCTCACAATGGCTGAATACCTCGCTTCAATTTTCGGTACCGAAAAAGATAAGTAAGGGCAACTTGCGAAATTTGTTAGTATGCAGAACTTAAATATTCTGTGTTCAGTCGATTAATAATTTTGATTTCTTTGTTCAGAGTGAATTGTTCCTTTTACTTCAAAATTGGAGCTTGTCGTCACGGAGATAGGTGTTCTCGTATCCATAATAAACCTACATTCAGTCAAGTGAGCTGTTGAAATTGTAAAATTATTATATAATAACCAATCTTGTCTTATTCAAAGTATTTCATATTTTCAGACTGTTCTTTTGTTAAATCTCTACGTAAATCCTCAGAATTCGGCTAAATCTGCTGATGGGTCTCATTGTAAGTACAGTGAATAGTTTTTTGTTTCTAGATGCCATCGATACATTACACAAAATTATATATTATCGATGCAAGAAGCGTGCACAAAAATTTCACTAACCAGTTCTTTATTCTCACACCTATTCATGAATTAACTGAATTTACATACTATAGTTTGATAGTATTGTGTGATTCCAAAATTTTGCATCAAAAAGTTACCTCCTGATATTTATTTGAATCAGTATCTTCTTGTTCAATTAAAATGTCATCACCTCCGGAATATGTATGCAGTGAACAACTTTTCAACTTTTAATTAGTGGTGCATGCTTGTGTTCTCGTAATCTTTCAGTGGTTTCCAATGTTTCCGATGAAGAAATGCAAGAACATTACGACAATTTCTTCGAAGACGTCTTCGTTGAATGCGGTGATAAAGTATGTTCAATTATTTGAATTTTTTCATGAAACTTTTTCTTAAATCCCAACATAATTGGTTTTGATATACTTGGTGCTTAGTATGGAGAAATTGAAGAAATGAACGTTTGCGATAATCTTGGCGATCATTTAGTTGGAAACGTGTACATTAAGGTAATTAATTTTTGTATTATTGTAATACTAATTCTATTCGGGAGAAAAAATTAATTTTTTTACTGTACAGTTTCGCAGAGAAGAAGATGCTGAAAAAGCTGTGAACGATTTAAATAATCGTTGGTTTGGAGGACGACCTGTGTATGCAGAATTGAGTCCCGTCACTGATTTTAGGGAAGCTTGTTGTCGACAGTATGAAATGGGGTGAGTTAATTTAGCGTGTTTACGATACTTTTTTCTTGGTTTTTTATTGTTTTTTAAAACATTAGCGTCCATTTGTTTCAGAGAATGTACTCGAAGTGGATTTTGTAATTTTATGCATCTAAAACCAATATCGCGAGATTTACGTCGGTTCATTTACAGTAAGCGAAAGAAAAGTGGTCGAAGGTAAACTGACTAAATTTTTATATCAGAATACGTCAGTGACGTAATGTTCTTAAGCAATGAAGCCCTATCCTGAGATAAAATTCTTCTGTAACCTTTCAATTTAACGCCTTTTGACATTAGCTCTGATAGGATTACACAAACTTACACCAACCTACAGTGGTAGAAATATTCCACAAAAATTCTAGAAAAACTTGGCACAAAGTTATATAACATTCCTGCATTTGTGGAATCACCCTCCTGGTGTAGTCCTATCAAACAGAACTATTATGTCCCTTTTCTAAGCGTACAAAATTAAGGGAGAACAAGGAAGTTACTTTAAAATATAAGGGAAGCCCTAAAATTTGAGGATTTTATTTTTATTTTGAAGCACACCGCGTAAACTAAATTCTTGAAAACTTTCGTTTTTCTACAGATCTCTTGTCATTTTTTAAAGAATTTAGAACGTTTGAAAATTTTGCGCCGAAATCCAATGATTAGGTATCCAAGTATAATAAATGGGTGCGTACATGTCACGGGGCTGATTGAAATAATTCATTATGCAATAAACTCGACTTGAATTAATATTTTGAATTTTCTGTTTTTTCTTCCGACACACTTTACGTTCAAACTATCATAATGGCTCATGTCGGTTTTTTGTTGTTCACACATTTGATCGTGCTGTGTAGAAATGAATCAAATTATTTTATTGGTGCAATTCAGCTTTCGGCTGTAATAAAAGAAGATACATATTTCTTTGTTCAGTTTTTTTGTTTCGTTAGCTCATATTCCGTGAACTGATAATTTCTATTCATAATGCTACGGGTACCCTTTACTTTGCTTCAACAATCTCTATTCCACTTTTCCTCAGTTAAATCTCGCGCCCGTTGAAGACGCATTGTGAAAATTTCCTATTTCCACTTCAGCGTCACTGATAAGTTACGCAGTTTCTGCTTTGAATTTTTATTTTTTTCATTTTCAGATCCAGAAGTAGGTCTGGAGAAAGAAGTTCCCGTAGATCTCGATCTTCTTCTAGAAACCGTCATCGAAAGTATTAATGAGAGCTCCAAACAGTTCATACTTCCGTTCCAACATTTTTCAGCTGAAGTCATTTCACGAATTATTGTCGATGTTTATTAATCAAGAAACAATGTCACGAATTTGACTATAAAAACGTTTATACGTTTTGGTTGTTTTTTTTCTTTTCATTAGAATTTTTCAAGTTTTATTCAACTAGAAACAAAGGAAAGAATAATGAAAATTTAGATACTATGAGTAAAAATTTATGTGGTTAGCGAAAATCTGAATATGCTATTTCAGAGCTATATGAATTTTGATTAGGATTATTCTTTTCATAAGTAATTTACTCAAGATTTCTCTTCCTATTGTAGGCGTGTAGCCTCTAGGTTTAGTGAGGAATTAAAAACCTTATCTACAATCTTTAGCTTCAATCAAAAATGAAACACAGTTCTCTTGAATGTAATAATTACGAAATCTTTTTGTTCATCACGACAATTGAGCTAGAATTGACGTGGGCAAAATAAACATAGAAATAGTTCTGTAGAATCTTTTTTTTTTTTTTTTTAAGAAATTGTTATCAATAAATAATTTTAAGTTCGTTCAGAATTATTTATGACTTCTAGAGCAGCATTTTGCTGTCAACACTGAAAACGAAAAACATATACATTAAACACATAAATACATATATCGTATTTTTTTTTATAATAAGGTTATGAAAATTCCTCAAATGCATAAAGCAAAATGCAAAAAAAGGATCAATAACAAAATAGAATGAGCAAGTAATATTAACATGAAAATGGTAAACAAATTAAAATATCGAAAATCTAAATATCAGACTTCTTCGCATTAATAAATGGCATAATTATATAAAATTAATGTTCGAGATCTTGCTTTTCACGTCTGGGTTTATGAAAACTGCCAGACATGCTCTTAGCACGGAACTGAAAATCCAATTTCAATATACATACGTTTCGATCAATCGCAATTTCAAAAAATAAAATAAAGTAAATTCCGAAACTAAAACTAATAATTTTAACGAAATTACGTGGACTTATTCCACCTCGAACGCATTATGTAAGTAAATAAATTATTCCAGTCTTCTGGTATACGGTATCGACTCCAAATTAAGGCGGGTGATTATCAATCCACTGACTAGAAGAATTGTTCCTATGATCGCCAAGATCAAGCCTCCCGTAGAGAACCAGAATGGTAACGTATTAAAACTAAATTGTAACTGCGCAATCAATTCCGGAGGAACTTCGGCAGTTTCTTCAAACCAAAGTATAGGTAAGTACACTTTAGGAATATTGATGAAGCTGAAAAAAAAAATATTCATAAATAGTTAAGATTAAAATACTAGGATAAAAACAAAACTAGCAAAAGCCACGCTACACATCACTCACTCAAAACCAGGAATCGATTCTATCAGTACATTAATTTGAAGACGAGCAAAAATATCAATGACAATGCCTGAATCCTGGAAAAGAAAAATGACCAGTTGGATGAGTCAAAAATAATTTAATTTACAAGTATCAAACTGAATTAATATCATCAACTACCTCCTGCAACGTAAAATGAAATTTATGTTTATCCGGAATAGGATTTAAGCCTGAAACGGCACTGAGATAACTACGGTCAGCGGCATAAAAATGAGGAAAAGAAACGAAAACTGGAGCTTTTAAACAGGCAGACACATCTCGAACACCAGGTTTATGTTCGCATTCGTTATTGGGACAAAAACAACTAGCTTCTGGCCTCGACCCATTAAAGAGGTCTTTGGTTCCTTCAAATTTAGTTCCTTTTACATCGTGAACTGAATTAGGACCAACGTTCGTCAGCGGGAAGTTGCTGAAAAACATATAAAAATATGTAAATACAAAATTGAAATTAAAACATAGAAAACATTTTCCATGAAAAACTCAACAAACCTGCAAAAATCTGAAATGAAGAGTGGTGCCTCACCCTCTTCTGCGGCGTTCATAGGCCATAAATCACCAACAGAACCTCGAACTTGATCACATTCTCCAGTATAAACGTTGCAGTGGGTCTTATAATTCCACGAATGCAACAGTCCAAGTTTATTTATGTCCGATTCACCGGTATATATGTTAAAAATATTGGTCTCCGTCATATTTTTCTATGAAAGAACAACGTTAAAAATTACGAATGAAACACGATTTTAGTTTATTACAAGAATAAGAAGAAAAACAAATTCACTAACTCCGTAATACCACGCAAATTTATCGGGTAAAGCTCTCAACGGTTTAATATATTTCTTCAATTTGCGTATCATATCCAACATTTTATCGTCAGCACCTTTAAAAAGAACATCTTCGACGGTGTATGAAATGAACGGGAATTTTTCGTTGAATTTCAACAAACTATTGAGAAATATTTTCTCCACGATTGAACACTTCTGGCAAGCATTGATCAATGTCTAAAATCAAATATTTTATTTTTTCAGTAAATAAAAAGCACATATTCAGTGTCATTGAGAAACAGCGGATACAATCAGAATGATAGGTACAAGGAAAAACCATTTTTTGTTATTTTTGAATAATATTTGGTAAATTTTTTTATATTTCATAAAGATACAAACGAGAACACCAAGTAAATTTTCACGGACTGATAAATCAAAAATTATTCGAATTCTGAGAATTCACTAACTAAATGTTTAAGAGGAAGAGCTATGATAAGTCATCGTTAGATAAAAGAATAAGGTTAACGGCATTCAACGGTTTTGGTTGGAAAAATAATTAAGACTGTAAAGTTTCGTAAACACCAACAGGAACAAAATACAAATGGGCATGAAATATTAATGATTATAAGAGAATAATCTAACAATTATTTAGGATGAACAATGAACATTATTCGAGGGTTGAAACTCTCAGATTTCTGCTCATCTTTTATTTTATTTTATTGGTTTACGTTTGTGACACGCCACTTTTCCCATTATGGCTTGAGAATGATACACATGAAAAATACTCAATAAAATTTCTTAATAGTGTCTCAACTGAAAGTCACACTAGTGTCATCTCGTTTCTGATTACAATAAAACTGTGTCACATTGAAACCACAAAATATCTCTTTTTCCCAGTCACATTCGCGTCATACTTTTCACATAGGTTTTTTTTGTATTTTGACCTCTTGGATATTTCGAAATCATATGATATTCCATAGTCAACGATAAAACTATTTTCGGATGAAACATTCGTAAATTGTAATTAACTATCAAGCATAAAAAATCAAACGTACTGGATAAATGCGCATAGGGAAGAACTCTTGCTTGCATTTTCTTTTTGTACATCTTTTGGGCACGCTTTAAGTAAAATTAACATAATATTTATGAAACCAAAATTTATACACTTGTAGTATTCTTGATATTTCAATTCAGTTACCTGATTAAAACCTATTTCGGTGAGTTTTCACCAGATTTCATACAAATTTCTTCTCTTTCTTATCTCGAAAAGAAAGAAGACAAATTTATCAACCGGCTAATTTCCCCTACATCCTGATAAGTTCAAGCTTGCTCCAATTTACTTAATCAAAGATGAAACTATTCTTCGTTTTAATGTCTTCGAAACATGTTCCTATTTTTATAGTTTGTTCGATGTCTTAATTTTTGTTTGATATGTGGTTTTAAATTTTAATACCATCTCCAACGTATTCTCAAATCATCGGTTGTACTGTCCTTATTGTATGGTATGCTCTAATTATTATATTTTAATGTGTAATACATATTGGTTATTAATTTAGAACATGATGTTTTTCATTTCCATCATGTGGGTTTACTAAGAGGATACTGAGGGCAACCTTCAGAGGGAAAACATGATTCTTTTAAGACTATAGTTTCAATGATGAGATAAATCGTCTCAACAAATAGCCTGTTTCCAGTCTTAAATTTTAATTTCAAAAACAAGGTAAGAATACGGAAGTTTTTCTTATACAAATCCAATCTCATGGCTGACTATCTGTCACTGTTATATGAATAGAATTAAACTCCGGTATGTTATTTCGTCATCATCATATGTTTTACTTATTGGTAAGTTTCGAGTATAATTTTGGGTTGGTCTTTTGGATTTGGCTGTGGTGACCCAAGGTCACCCCATCTAGCATACCACACACTTACAAGAGCCACGGCATTGATGCTGACTACTCGATCATTTAACGAACCAACTGATTTTTCTTCATCGAAATCCCAGCGTCGTCTATCGCGAAAAGTAACAGTTGAATTACTATTCCATGTAATATCATCTTTAACCTGACGTATCCTGAATAAATTCAAAGCAAGACATGAGTATGGTTTACATAAGGGCAAGAGAGGTAATATAATAAAATACTGTCCATATGATGTAAATAAAGTTTACCTGTAAACATAAGGTCCGAGTTCATCGAGTCGAGGTTTCTCAAATCTGAGTGCAACACCGGTCGGATTTGTCAGGTTGAATAAGTACACTTTGAAATAAATGGGAACAGCATCATTATTCCATGATGCGTAACTTTGCGAAGACTCGCTGTTGGATAAAACGAGTTTCTGAAATTATAAAGTAACTCGTTAAGACAGATACAAAAATAAAAATTCTGAACATTTATTAAATTCATAAACAATAGGCAATGGCAGTTTGTCGTAAGATTATTCAATCACATGCACGAAATTGGGAGCAGGGCAAGAATTCATTAAAAAATCGAAGACCATACGAAGTAACAATCGACGAGGAAAAACTATTTCACCGCAAGAGGACTGTTATTATTCGTGAAATGAATTTTCAAAAAATATAAAGGCAACTGAAATGTGCGGTTTCCTTCTTTGTGAGTCTAGGCTACGAAATAACGTATGTACATCGCCCATATACGGCTAACGTTTATGAATTTTCGTATGATTTTAATGAAAATATGATATTTTCCATTTCAAAAAGAGACATTTATGAAATTAATAAAATACCCCTAAAAAATAATAGATAATAGCCTGTTATCTTAAATTGTTTACTGCCCCCACCAAAAAAACATTATGCTCTAGCTAAACCACTGATTCTCAATTTCCTAGAATTTATGATTTTATAATCACTCAATCTGACTAACGAATGCATCTTTATGTTACACAGTTAAACGACAAAAAAACTGACAAAGTTTCAAATAGCTAATACGTACGCATAAGAACATTCGCTTCGAGTAGAATAATTTGAATGTTAAATTATTTATTCATCGAATTATTTTCTCCATAACCAACAATAAAATTAACTTTTGAATGGTATCACGGGGTTTCACAGACCCCGCGCACTATAAACTGTACCACGTACGCCAGTAAAGAGACGTAACCAACTTGAAGAGTGGGGTGTAAAAAAGTATTGGGTAAGACTCGTTACATGTTCATGAGTATGCGGTGGATGGCAGTATTCGAATTTTTTTAAATTTTTTTTTCAGTGTTTTGCACTTTTTGGGAGGAAAAAGTTGTAGAAAAATTTTAGACGAAGCAAATTATGGTTTCTATGAAGAAAATATCAGAGAGATTATTGATTGGTACACCCACCACCATATTACCTCTCCTTCCCTCCCCTCCCTTTACGTACATAAAATTTTTCAAGGAATAATTAATAGCGAAACTTATAATATTGATTTCCTGTTAAAATTGGCACATTTGAGAAACCACATTTTTGCTTCTAATTTACAAAAAAAGCCGCAGCTGGGTTGCAACTGATGCATGTACTTAGCCTATTATGCGTACCACTATCAGAAGTTTTGACCTCTACTCCTTCAACACTGTATAAAAAAGTTCTTGCAAATTTGTTTCGAGGCTGAATGGTCAGCATTACCATACTGAAAAAATTGATAAAGATGATTTCATTTCTTAACCCCCTCACAACTAACTGCATTCATTTATTTCTAACATAAATAATGAACTTTAATGTAGGATTTAGAATTATGGGGTCTGTGAGACCCCGACACCATTTGCGTTATTGGGGTCTGACAGACCCCACAGTTGAGTTTACGTTTTTTTTTTTTTTTTACTCTACTGTTTAAGGGCTAAACTTTGTTTAAGAAATGTGGAACAGTCTTTCAAACATTTTTACGAGAAATGAATTTCCCAGGAATTAGAATTTGTAGGAAACATTGTAAATTACGTGAAATTTTCGACGAAAATTACAAGACGAAACTACTCAGAAATTCTAAAAATATTCTAGCTCGAAGTTAATGGAAATATTTTAATCTGTATTCTCATCAACAGAGAGTCGTTATATTTTAGCATGCAATTCCCAAAGTTTCACAAAATCAGTTCGGTTTTTCCGTTTACTATTTATAACAGAAAGTAGGTAATTCTTCATTTTTAAAATGTCAATGTGCGAATAGACAACTCAGTTAGAATTCCAATGTTAAAAACTTTACTAAAAGTCGGTAACCTATTCAAGATCTTCAATAAATCTCAATGAATGAACTTATCATCAAATTTTTTCAGAAAATTTCCCAAATTCTGTTTCGTTCTAAAAAGTTTGAAAAATGTGTCTTCATATCCATCGAAATTTCAATTCATAATCGATAAACTGATCTTCGTCCTCTAAATATATTTAAATATAGAGTGATGATTTATGAATGTAAGCTCCGTAGACCTGCGTGTCATCAAACCAAGGAAAATGAATGATTCGATAATTTAAATGACAAATAGATATGAGTACATCGAGGGGAAATAAAAACCGTTTCCTCTGATAATGTAAAAGGTACTACCAACTACTAATTTTTTTTTTTTTTTTTAAATGAAAACTTTATGACAGCACAAAATGTCGAATTCGAACATTAAATATTTCCATTTTTTAAGATTGTATGAGTCACCAATCTTTCACCAAATACAATCACGAAGAAAAGTCAAAGATTTTTTGCTCGTAACAGTTCTAAACACGCATTACTCTTGAAGCAAGTCTCACCATTCATCTCAACAAGCTATTTTACCTCAATAAGTCATTTTTTTCTCATTTTGCTGAATGCGAATACTTCTAATTTATAACTCGATTTACAATACGTTACTATTTAAAAAATGTTATTCATGTCATTACACAAAATAACAAACAAAATTTATATCATGTCATTCGTTGGGAGTTAGACGTGAGGTAACTCGATAGTCGAATTTTAATTTAAAGAATTTAATATTTTCTACGAATATACAATTAGTTTCATCTTTTTGAGTTGCACAAAAAATAGAAAGCCTGAATTTTCTTACTGTGTCGGTAAAAATATTTTTCCCTAACACCTAATGAAGAAAACTGAAGACGTTGATTAAATGACTAATGATTTAATGAATTTGTAGGAAATTCGGAAAATGGTTTCAATTTTATTAAACATATTATTCTGAATGCTTATGGCAATGCTATAGAAAAAGTGAAACTGAAATTACGACAAACGCAGTAAACAGATCAGTCACGTGTGACGTCACAACCTGTCTGAAATGTATCTGTGGGTGTGTGTATATGTAGATACACGTCACCACACAAATACCAATAGCGGTCAGTTGCGTGTATACGAAGTAGTATGTGTGCAGGCTGAGCCCAGTAAACAAGTTTAGCTGCACAGACAAAATGTACAGCCGTGAGCACCAAAATATAGTTTGTGGGTTTTACCCCACTGGCCCGCTAGGTGGTCGACGAGTGTGTAATACACACTCGTTCGTCAACGACCACCCGTTGCCACACCACTCTCCCTAGTAAGTTTCCGGAGAAACTTACAGTGACCTGCGACGCCAGTCGAGTGTGGTGTGGCGTTCACTACTATGCTCACGGATGTCGTTCACGTAGTAGGACTGCCAGGTCTCTTCGGTTTGGGTTTGCCGAAGTTTTCAGGGAGAGTAGGACGGGAAGGGCATGTACGGGGTGCTTGAGGCTGGGGAGAGGGACGCACTCAAGTTTGTGATCTCATGAGCGGAGTCTGGGGACGAGACGTGGGAATGCTCATGAGGGGTGGCGGGTAAGTTATAGGCGGCGCCATTAGAGGCGGCATAACCAGGGCCTGAGGGTATACCGGTGCCGAGAGTTGTAGATGCGGGGGAATGGGAATTCCAGGGGTGGCATTACAACTTGGGGAAGTGGCATTGGTGTTGTCGCTAGGGTGAGCAACAGGGCGTTATGTGCTGCAAGCACTGCGGCAGTAAATTGCTCCCACGGCTGCAGTGTTTGATTCTGCAACACAGGAGGAACCACCAGTTGCAGTACAGGGGGCTGTACCACAGATGGGGTAGGCTCCTGTGTGGAAGCCTGAGATGGAGCAGTAGTTTGGGATTGGGATTTGCCGCGTCTTTTGTCCCGTTTAAGCTCCATATAGGAGAGACCACGAGTGGGAGCTTCACACCGGACGCAGCCATCTGCCTTATGGTTTAAACGGGGACGCTTCGCCGGTTTGCCATCAGCCGGGGGACTCTTTGCACAAGAGGTGGATGGCTGAGGCTTGGGGACATTATCCGGCGAAGGTGTTGCCGTTAAGTCAATAACGGATGAATTATCGACAGCAGCACTTTCTGTTGGTTCGACCTCTTCACGTACTGGCGAGAGTACGCATTGAGGGACCAACATGGGGGTTGGGGGGAGATGAACAGTTGGGGATGGAGTAGGGTCAACATCCATTGTCGTCTCTTCCAGGGCAGTTGGTTCGACCAAAGGGCGAAGTAGAGGCAACTTGCCTTTTGGGACCGACGATACCTTTTGCGTGGCTACTGGTGTCTCCACGACTTTGGAAGTTGATGGTTGGGGGGACCACTTTGTTGCTGCAGACGGACGTTTAAAACTGCTGGTACGCAACGTGGCAGTCACTTTCACTCGGCGCTTCTGAAGAGGAAGAGGTTCAATCTGTTTAACAGTCTTGAGCGGCAGGAATTCCCCAGAGGGAAGGCCCGCTGAGGAAGACGGTTGAGGACCGGGCAAAGGTCCCTTAGATTGAACGCGCTGTACAATTTTGGCAAATGTGCGGGTGTCAATCCGCACATTGCCTAATTGTAAAGCAGCCCGAGTGTGAGGCGGCGTCTCCAAGTATGTGGTCTTCCTAGGCAGTGGCACAAAGACTCGAGAACGAGAGCTACGGACAAGGCTGAGCTGTACAAACTCAGAGCCCCGAGCCGCCACTCCAGGAGCAGGCTGGTACTGTCAAAGGGGCGCACCTTGACCCCTGGCAGCAGACTCCACCCTCTGCCTCAGCGTCAATCACCGTTGTGGTACTTGCGATGGAGTACGCCTTGCATCCTCTTGTGCAGGTCTGACAGAGGTAGGCATCACAGATGACTTCGATACTTGATCGGACATAGAGGATACAGGCGAAGTCTGCTTCACCGGTGGAGAGGTGGCAGTAGCTGTGGAGGAGGGAGATGTGACAACGTCAGCAGGTGACATCAGGGGAGAGAAGGAGGGTGGGGGAGCAATGGTCGTCTATACGAGGAGACAATGGGGCATTGCGATTACCGCCCTCTGTTGGTGGGAATGTAGCCCTTAAAAGGGATGTTTCTTCACCTTCCAAAATTTCGGACATGCTAGGGGAAAGACCCTCTTGGGACATTTCACCAGTCTATTACGCTAGGTGAAATATAGTTAAAAGCGCCTGATGAACAGCATTTGATGAAGAGTATATAACTGCTGGACGCGTCAAGAGAAGATTGAGTTTCTAAAACACAAATTTTACTCGTTTTCTTGACCGTAACCATCGTTTATTTTCGTCTCATAAACACGATCGAAGGTGCGGTTGCATCAGCTGTTGTTGTTGTGAGAATTATAGCAAATTAAATTATACTCGTGACTATTATTCTCACGTATCATTTGTGGTGGCAACACTGTTTATATATTTTTGTGATCTGTGATTTTTAGTGTTTTGTACCTGACTGTGATATGTTGTAATCATACGCCTCTAGTCGCTTTTTGTTATTCATGTTGTTAACAACTCCACTACTCTTAATGTGGAAATAAAAGTTCGTAATTAGTGAATCTTGTGTCTTTATTTATGTGTTCGTAATGTGTGTGTCTAGTCTCTGTTCGATGTCGTTTTTAGTTTAGGTTCGTTTCATAGGTTTTTAGTCGTCTCGATCCGTTGATTTCTTCCTCAACTTCTCACAGGTTATGGGCCCAGAAACCTGGATGTCAACGTGGTCGCCATTGTCATAGTTCGTCAATGTTGTGCTGTCGGATCCTGCTCGCCACACCCAAGTAGTATCATGCCTGCTAATTGTTTTTCGATTGTTTGATATGTTCTCTGTTCGATGTTCCTGTGATCTCGTTCGTGTTGAATTGTTGGTCGACGTGTCTGAAAGTTGCTGAAAATCGCTGTGTTTGCGGTGTAACTGATCGTTCGTACCTGTCAACGAGATGGAAGCGCGAAAGAAGAACATGATCGAGCTGTTCAATGGGCAGAATGGCCGCACATGGAAGTTCCGGATGGAACTGTTGTTGGCAAAGGAGTCGTTAACTAATATTATAATCGATTCTTTGCCGACTGTTCGTAACAGGGGAGATGCTTGGTCTAAGGAGAATGCGAAGGCGATGTTCCTGATAGCTAACAACGTGACTGACGAGTACCTTGAGATGATCCAGACGTACACGACGGCGAAGGAGATGTTTCATGTTCTAACGAACCTCATCGACAACGGCAATGACCAGACGCTGATGGATTTACGAGGTGATTTGTACGCAAAACGGTATGTGTCTGGTATTGATTTGCATAAATATTTGTTGGATTTTCGTTCTCGTTGTAGACGTTTGACTGAATTAGGAGATTTAACGACCACGAAACAATTTATTTTGGTATTGCTGAGGTCATTACCTGCGGAATTTCGTCCAATTAAGGTTGTGATTGAAGATGCAGAAGTCGTCACCTGGGATGGTGTTTTCATGAAATTGAATAACTTCCAGCGTGAGCTATCTTCTGATAGCAAATCGACAGTTCGAGGTAACACTCTGAACACTACATCTCTAAAACCTTCATCAGTGGGTGCCACTGGTGAGGAGAACATTTATTTTGGTAATTGCAATAATGTTGGACGAAATTTTAGTAATAGTAGTAATGGAAATCGTTTTAATCGTGGTCGATCTCGAAATAATAATAATAGTCGTGGTTTTAGTCGAGGCGGAAATAATAATTTTAATAATAATAATCAAAATTCGAGCTCAAATAATAATAATAATAGTAATAATTTTAATGGACGTGGTCGTAATAATAATACTGACGGTGGACATTCTAATGTAAAATGTCACTATTGTAACAAAATAGGGCACATAGCCCGAAATTGTTATGCCAAAAATCGTAGCAATAATAATAGTAATAATAACAGTGAAACTCGAGTTAATGACCAAAGTTCAAATAATAATAACAGTAATAGGAGCTCGGCACAGATGTGCAATGAAAATTTTAATGCTAATGACGTTTGCTCTGAAGTGGGTTACAGCTTCACGTTGAATAATGACGATAATAAAAAAATTAATGACTCTTGCAATGCAAAAGAAAATTTAAACTTAATGCCTCGAACCACATTTATAGTTGACAGTGGATGCACAATTCACATTATTAATGATATAAATTTGTTCAGTGATTATATAGACTTGATCAGACCGCATAGTATCTGTGTTGCGAAAAAGGGTGTCTCTCTGTCTGTCACATCGGTGGGTACTGTAAAATTAAAACTTTTGAATGGAATTGTAATCGAGTTGAAAAATGTAAGTTATGCTCGGGAGCTGCCGCAGAATCTGCTTTCGGTTAAACGTATGAGCAGGTCGGGATTTGACACTTTGTTTAAGGAAGAGTCTGTTGAGATCATCCAACGCTGCAGTGAAAAAGTAGTTACCACTGGTGTTAGCGTAGACTCGGATTTGTACACAATTGACTTTGTAAAAATGTCAAGTCAATCGTGTAATCTGACGTTGGGAGATGAATTGAGCCCACTGTTCGTGTGGCATAAACGACTTGCTCATTTAAATGTGAACGATGTTAGATTGTTGTCAAGTAGGGGTTTGATACCCAATGTTGACTCCAATCGCAGATTGCTGTGTGAGCCCTGTGTTATGGGGAAACAGAGTCGAAAACCATTCCAAAGGCATGAAAGAAAAACAAATAAGCCATTGGAGTTGGTTCATACTGACCTCTGTGGACCTATTAACCCTCCTGCATATAAAGGAGCTAAGTATTTCATGACCTTTATCGACGATTATTCCAATTTTTGTTGTGTTTACTTGCTGGCAAACAAGACAGAAGCTTTTACGAAATTTAAAGAATATCACGAGATGGTCTCGAATAAGTTTGGCTATAACGTAAAGAGACTCCGTTGTGATCGCGGCACAGAGTACTTGAATACCACCTTCCAGTCATATTGTACTGAGAAGGGAATTGTGGTTGAACCTACTGTTGGTGGTTGTCCTCAGCAGAATGGAAAAGCTGAGAGAATGAACAGGACACTGTGCGAGAGGGCAAGGACACTGTTGTTTGAGAGTGGTCTTGGAAAGATATTTTGGTCGGAAGCCATATTGTGCTCCACCTATATCATAAACAGATGCCCCACAAATAAAGATTTTATTCCATTTGAGAGATGGTTTGGTGAGAAATATAATTATAATAAATTAAAAACGTTTGGATGCGATGCGTATATGTTATCGTTCAAACATGACTCTGACAAATTTAAGAGTAAAAGTGAAAAATTAGTAATGGTTGGTTATTCTCCATGTGGGTACAGGTTGTTGGACTTAAGCACTAAGGAGATACGTCTGTCACGTGATGTTGAGTTCTTTGAAGGTGCAATAAGTAATCCTGAATATAATAAATACACTAAAAATGATGAATTATTTAAAGAAGTCACTGAATCCAACTTGGAAAATATTGAAGTTGATGGTGATTTAAATTTAGATTGTCTTTCACAGGAGGCGACTACATGTGATCAAGCAGCAGGAAATATATACCTGGCTGAGGATGGCATTCCTTTGACGTTTGAGGAGGCGAGTGCAGCACCTGATAGTCTGATGTGGAAGGAGGCCATTTCATCTGAAATAAGTGCCCTGAACTCCAATCAGACTTGGAAGGTGACCAAACGTCCAAAGGACGCCCCTACCATCACGTGTCGTTGGATATTTAATAAAAAATATGATAATGAAAATAATGTTTTATATAAAGCTAGGTTAGTTGCCAGAGGCTGTCAGCAGAAGAAAGGCTTCAATTTTAATGAAGTATATGCGCCAGTGGCAAAACTTTCGACTGTGAGGACCCTCTTGGCTGTCAGTAATAAATTAAAATTTTATATAGAACAAATAGATATTTGTAGTGCGTTCCTGAACGGTATTCTTTCTGAGGATGTGTACCTCGAGATACCTGAAGGTATTCAAACACAGGTTGATAAACACAATAATGTACTAAAACTAAATAGGTCTATATATGGTCTTAAACAGTCGCCAAAAGTGTGGAATAAGTTATTTAATGAGTTCCTGTTGTCACTTGGCTTTGTACAAAGCATGGCTGATGACTGTCTGTATGTTTTCAAAAATAAACATGATGGAACGATAGTTTATCTACTCACTTACGTTGATGATGTTCTCATTAGTTCAAATAATAAAGAACAAATTATATTTTTCAAAAATAAAATTAATAAGAGATTCAAATGTAAGGATCTTGGAAAAGTTAATAAATATTTAGGTTTAAACATTAATTACAGTCGCGAAGAGGGCATACTGGAGATCGAGCAGAAGAATCTCATCGAGTCTGTTGCCAGGCGATTCGGTGTTGATAAATGTGCACCTATCTACACACCTATTGACCCCAAACTCCAATTGGATAGGGACCTCAATGCGTGTGATAGTGTGCTGAATAATAACTATCAACAGCTCGTGGGATGTTTGATGTAGCTAATGCTAGGATCACGGCCTGATATTTGCTTCGCAATATCGTACTTCAGCCAGTTCTCCAGTTATGCCACAGATGAACATTTCAAATACTTATTGAGAGTTCTGAAATATTTAGTGACTACTAAAGATAAAAAACTTATATATTCATATGAACACAATAATAATGGCAATATAGTCGAAACATATTCGGATGCCGATTGGGGTAACTGTGTTAACACAAGACGGTCAATCTCGGGTTACTGTGTCTTTGTTTATGGGTCGCTGGTGTCCTGGTCTAGTAAGAAACAACCAACGGTAGCTCTGTCTAGCACTGAAAGTGAGTTGATCGCCATATGCGAGGCTACCACTGAATCAATTTGGTTGAAATATTTAATGAGTGACTTTTGCATTCAAATTAATGACAGAGCTGTAATTTACGAAGACAATCAGAGTTGTCTGGCTATCTTGCACTCTGGAAAATGGAACACACGCAGATCAAAACATGTGGACGTAAAGTACCATTTTGTGTGCAATCACGTAAATTTAGACTTTAAGTATTCATACGTGTCAACTTCGCGACAGTTGGCTGATGTTTTTACGAAGGGCTGCCCGAGGCCTAAATTTGATGTATTCTGTAAAATGTTAAAGTTGTTGTAACTTATTGTATATGTTTACCATTCATGTGATATTTATTGTTGTAACTTTTTGTATTTTTTGTTGACCTTTTGTCATTTGTGTTCTTAATGACTTCATTAGTTTAATCATTCGTTTTTACCATTTTACCGTAATCGTATAAATTTAATTTGAGGAGGCGTGTGAGAATTATAGCAAATTAAATTATACTCGTGACTATTATTCTCACGTATCATTTGTGGTGGCAACACTGTTTATATATTTTTGTGATCTGTGATTTTTAGTGTTTTGTACCTGACTGTGATATGTTGTAATCATACGCCTCTAGTCGCTTTTTGTTATTCATGTTGTTAACAACTCCACTACTCTTAATGTGGAAATAAAAGTTCGTAATTAGTGAATCTTGTGTCTTTATTTATGTGTTCGTAATGTGTGTGTCTAGTCTCTGTTCGATGTCGTTTTTAGTTTAGGTTCGTTTCATAGGTCTTTAGTCGTCTCGATCCGTTGATTTCTTCCTCAACTTCTCACAGTTGTATATTAATATTACGAGTTTGTTTTGTAGGCGGGGCCAGTTTGTCTTCCGAGGAAGAAGATGCGTTGTACTTATGCAACAGGGTGGCGCCACGAAACAATTTTCGTAATACGTTGTAGTCTACAACGCTTGACTGGTCGTCAGTTGCGTGAGCCAACTCGGACGATTGCGGGAGGGGAAGGGAAATCGCAATTGGTTTGTCGTCGAGCATAGCATCAGCTGTTCGACTAGGAGACTGGCCGATGGGGTGCGATTGTGTATTTTCCTTCGATAATGCTTCGGGATGCAATTCTTTATTTTGATCATGTGTAATTACAATCGGGGAAGAATCGAGTGTGTCGTCTGTGTGTGGAGACAACGTCAAAGGTTGGGGTGAGGTATTTGGGGGTGAGTCATTGTTTTTAGGTAAAACGACCTCAGATGACAAGTCAACTGTCGGTCCCGAAGGATCATCGATGGAAGTTGAGTCATCTGTGTTGGCTTCTGTATCAGTGTAGACATAGGCCAACTTTAGGCGATCGATTGATACACATGTGTGTCGTCCTTGTATGTCGATCTCAAACCATTTATCCGTATGATTGAAGACTTTGTATGGGCCGGAGTACGGTGGGTCGAGTGCTTTACGAGGTGTATCAACGCGTAGCCATATGTTTTGGGCTGATTTCAGATAGTCGCCATGGTTGCGGGTGATTTGGGTGAACGGATTCGCACTTTCACAAATGCGTTGTGAAAGGTTGGTGCCATCGATGTGAGTGATGACACTTGGTGGGCTATCTTCAAAGAAGTCAGCCAGGAGACGGAGCTCTTCACCATAGAGGAGTTGGGCAGGGGATACGCCAAGGTCGGAGATGACCGTCGAGCGTAGGCCAAGAAGAATGAGGCAAATTGGCTGCCCATTCTCCACGCAAGTCTTTGGAGTTCTTGCGGGCCATGATGGTGGCTTTGAGAGTTCGATGCCAGCGCTCTATTTTGCCGTTTGATTGGGGGTGATACACCGTAGTTGAGATTTTGTGTATTCTCAACTGGCGCACAACCGAGTTGAATAGAGCACTTTCGAACTGGCCTCCCTGGTCCATCGTTATGGTTTTGGGGATGCCAAAGGAGGACAACCAGTGTTGGACGAAGAGTGTTGTCACTCGATCCGTGGAAATATCCATTGTCATGATGGCTTGAGGCCATAGTGTGGCGTGGTCAATCGTTGTCAGACAATGACGAGGACCGCTAACTGTTGGCAACGGACCCACGATATCGATGTGCACATGCTTTAAGCGATTGGTAGGGTGGAAAGCTTGGAGAGGGGCTTTGGTGTGTTACCGATTTTAGCTTGTTGGCATGCGGTGCACTCTTTCGACCAACGTAGGCAGTCAGATCGTAGGCCAGGCCAAATCAATCGATTAGCGATCAGATGGGCAGTTGTCCGACCACTCGGGTGCGAGAGCCCGTGAATCAAATCGAAGATGGTTCTCCGATATTTGGCGGGTACGAAGGGTCGTTTTTTCCCCATGGACATGTCGCACATTAAGAGTAACGTGTCCGGGTACTCTGAACAATTTGAGGATGAGGGCAGAGTTGGGGTCTGCGAGGTATTGGGCTAGTTGTGGGTTGTGTTGTTGGCAAAGGGCCATTTCATTGTAGGGCACAACACAGGGAGAGGTAATGGCGGAGATTGATATACGCGACAATCAGCGGCTATGTTGACCTCTCCTTTGATGTAGCGAATATCCGTTGTGAACTATGAGATATACTCAAGTTGATTTTGCTGGCATGATGAAGCTTTCTCACACGCCTGAAACAGGGCAGTCGTGAGGGGCTTGTGGTCCATATAGACGGAGAAAACACGCCCTTCGACCAGGTTACGGAAGTGCTTCACCACTGCAAAAACAGCAAGTAATTCGCGGTCGTATGTCGGATATTGGCGTTCGGTGTCAGATAAATTGCGGGAGAAAAATGCCAAAGGCTCTAGCGATCCGGCACCGTGTTGATAGAGGATAGCCCCTATCGCATGGTTAGACACATTGGTTGCCAGGACAAGTTGTTTGGACTTGTCGGGATGCGCCAAAAGAGCACCATTTGCTAACGCCTGCTTTAGGTCGCGGAAGGCGGTTTTGGCAGTGTCTGTCCAAATTATCGGGGTTTTGACGCGTTTTTTATTGGAGTGGATAAGTGCAAAGAGTTTACTCTGAATGTGAGCGCAATGTTTAATTGTACGCTGGTAAAAATTCACCATTACCAGAAAGCGCCTAAGGTCATGAACGGTTTTGGGAAGTGGGAAGTCGAGTACAGCTTGGACACGTTCGGGAGTAGGTTTGATACCTACGCTGTTGACTCGATGGCCACGAAAGGTGAGCTCTTCACGTTCATGTTTGGACTTGTTACCATTGACAGTGAGGCCAGCGTTGTAAATACGCCGAATGACCTCAGTAACACGCTCTTCGGGCTCATCGGGGTTGGAGGCATTATTGAGGATGTCATCAATGTACGCGTAAGCGTAGTCGATGTCTCGCAGCAATCCATCAATGTACCGTTGGAAGGTTTGGGCGGCATTTCGAAGTCCGAAGGGCATATAGGGAAATTTGTAGAGACCAAAGGGGGTTATTACAGCTGTTTTGGGGATATGTTCTTCGGTCATTGGGACTTGGTTAAACGCCCGCACGAGATCTAATTTGGTGAATAGTTTGGCACCAGCTAGTCTGGCGTGGAAATCCATAATATTCTGGACAGGGTATTTGTCGGGGATAGTTCGTGCGTTGAGTGCTCTGTAATCACCATGCATGCGCCATGTTTTGTCGGGCTTCATGTGCATATGCAAGGGGGATGACCAGGCACTTTTGGAGGGTTGCAGTCACCACATTTGAGCATGGTTTGGAAGGAAAGGCGGGCTGCCTTTAACTTCTCAGGATGTAGACGACGGGCATGGCAAAACACAGGCTGACCTATAGTTTTGATATTGTGGGTGACTTTGGTGGGGGAAATCCTCCGGCGTAAGTCTTCTTTACCAGTTATGCCGGGAAATTTTCGAGGATTTTTTGGAATCGACTATTTGAGTGGGCGATGGTCAGGCAAATTTCCAGGGGATAGTCGATGGAGCGAGGTTTACCTACTATGGCTAGTCCAGTGGTCTTATCAAGGAGGTGCCCTTCGCTGACATTGGGAAGCAGTTGGTAGTGGGTGAGGAAGTCTACTCCGATGATGCGATCAGCGATATCGGCGATGATAAAGGCCCACTTAAATTCACATCGAAGGCCAAAATCTACCTGTACCAGCATAACTTCGTAAGTACTAATTGGAGTTTGGTTCACAGCGTAGATTTGGAGCTTAGCGTTGAATTTCCAGTCTTCAGCGGTTGGAGGTATAGCCGATATCTCCGCGCCAGTGTCAACCAGGAAGTGATGCTCTCTAAGCAGATCTTCCACGAATAGATGGACTGAGGTGAAAACGAGTGGGAATGTCATCTTGACTGACTCGTTTACTCATTTCCCGAATGGGTAGGGGATTTGGATTTGTGGCAATTGCAATTTTGGGGTTTGTCCCACCACGAACATGGGGGGTTAGAGCAGTTGCGCAATTTCCTCCCGAACTGTATGTGATACCAACAATAGCCATCGCGTGAACGGGAGGGAGAGCGGGTATTTACCGGTCTCTTACCATCGATGACTCGTAGCATCGTCTGTGGTTTCGAACAACCGGAGCTAGTCATGAGAACGCAATCTGTCTCTGGACTTGGAGTCGCGTGAATGGGAACGCCTATGTTTGGGGAACAGGGCGGGGTCTTTAGGGGGGTTGACAGAACTCACCTGTTTTCCAGCCAAGAGCTGTTGAAGCAGCTGGATAATGGTAGCTAATGCCGAGGAATTAGCCGTTGGTGCTGTCGAAGGAGATGCTGCGGGAGTTGCGATAGCAGAGATGGTGCTGGTCCCAGGGGATGTCGATGGAAAGGTTTACTCGAGAGCTATTGCCTCATCAGCTTCGAGCGCTGCCTGTCGAGAGGTCGCGGGCTTAGTCATGGCCAATGTCTGGCAGATATTGACCGGGAGGGATTGGAAAAGAAGGTTACGGAGGACATCGTCGTTGACTCTTCCTTCGTTTAGGGTTACGAGGTGGCGGTGGTACACTAAAAGCGTCTCGGAAGGTAGACGATGGGTATTCTCCAACATGGTTCTTATTCGGGTGTAGGAGGAAGGGGAAAATTCCTGCTGGATTTGGTTGCGGAGGTTAGACCAAGTGTGCAGTGAGTTGTCGGAACTGTATAGTAATTCCAACACAGCATTGGCTACCTGGGTTGGCAAGTGTCTGGAGATTGCCAAGTAGAGCTGAGACTCGCTGGTATTGCCGCTGGCACGAGCAAGATTCTCGATCTGCTGCAGCCAGAGACGCACATTCTTGGTGTTGAAAGGTGGAAGGCCTGTGAGTAACCAGGGTGGAAGGGCTTGTAAGGGAGGCGAGGTGGTACAGCCAATTGCAGCGGAATGTGCTTCCTGCCGGTGCAATTGCCGATTGAGGATAGGGGATAACCTCATCGCTGAGCTATCAACCAGCTGGTGATGGTTGACCGGAAGCTCCTCGCCCAGGAGGTAACTGTCGAGGAATGGGACAAAATTTACAAGCGTGGAGGACTACGTGATCGCCAAGTTCGTCGGTACATTCGACAAACGCATACTGGTATGCGGCGTTGAGTGGATGGCAGTCGTGGGGTTGGGCTGATTCTCCATCCTCCTGGAAGGATTGCTGACTGTGGCCTTCGCAGGCGTCAGCGGGAGAACCAGGTAGTTGAGGGATGACGGGGTTGGTTTGGAGGCCATGGTGGTAATTGAAAAAAGAGGCTAAGTTTTCACTTTCCTCATCGGCAGCTGACTGCCGACTATTTGTTTCTCTTTGGGATGGTTGGTTGGTACTTTCGTACAGACATCGAGCCTGGGAAGATGAGAGGGAAAAATGAAAAAATAGGGAGATGGAGAGGGAAGGAGAAGGAGAACCTTCTTCGTTGGCAGTCGAATGCCGACTGATTTTTATGGATGTTGGTCGGTACTTAAGTACCGACAAGCAATGAGGGAAAGGGGAAGGAGAAGGAGAACCTTCTCCGTTAGCTGACGAGAGCCGACTGAGTTACTTCTTCGGTTGTTGGCAGGTATGCCAACGTTTGAAGAAGGGGCGTGTTTATGGGAAATCAGCTGATGAAAGCCGATTGGTTGTTTCCAAGCTAGTTGGAAGCAGTGCGGAAGGAGGTGACGGTTCCTTCCCCTGTTGACGGTGAAACGTTAACAACAAAAATATAATACTTACATCGGAGGTCACCACTTGTGGGTGTGTGTATATGTAGATACACGTCACCACACAAATACCAATAGAGGTCGGTTGCGTGTATACGAAGTAGTATGTGTGTGGGCCAAGCCCAGTAAACAAGTTTAGCTGCACAGACGAAATGTACAGCCATGAGCACCAAAATATAGTTTGTGGGTTTTACCCCACTGGCCCGCTAGGTAGTTGACGAGTGTGTAATACACACTCATTTGTCAACGACCACCCGTCGCCACAGTATCAATAGTGGCAGGTGGACAATTTTGGGCTCAAAGAAACTTATATGGCTATCATAAACCAATGTAAATTCCTCTAGATCACAAAAAATGGAGAGAAGTTGCAAATTTTCAACGAACAGTGAGGTAGAAAGTTAGTGATACTATTCAGAGTATCATAGGCTTTTGGTACAGCAATAAATGTAATTTCTACATGATCCTCAGCCTTTAAAAATCTCTTTAGATTATATGGATTAAATTGTTTGCTTGGACCCAGTTTCAACTGATAACCACGTGATAACGTTAACCCACGACTAATCTATTTGGCCATGATTGATACGTCCTTTGTTGATAAAAAACATAATTTAAGTGAAGAGAGGGTAAAGAGTACAAACACAAGGCGATACGTGCTATTGAAATTATACCTAGTACCTACTCATTGCTACAATGTTATAAATACATAGAATATTCAGTGAACTAGTTCAATTAGTATCAACCTCATTCAACCGAATTTTTTCACTAGAGCTTCAATACTGAGCGTTTTCTTAAGACCAATGGTCTATGACGTCATTATTTCCATCTGTAACGAATATAGACAAACATTTTTTAAATGTCCGCCTATATTTTTACACAAACGAATTTATTCGTTTTATTTTTTATTTTCTCACACTTCTATGACTCTTCTTCTTCTTAGTACAAACCTAACAGGAAATGGCATCTTCTGAATTTGATGAAAATAGTCTCTCTTACAAAAAAACAATTATGGCTGACCTCAGTTAATGTCACACACGTGTAACTTAATTGAAATATCTGCCTAATACTGGAAAACGTCAATTCTCCTTCTTTTTGGTAACAACCAATCGTAATAAACTAATCCCACTATTTCTTACCATTTCTTCTTTTTACTAGGTAAAAATTAAATTATAAAAACTCTAACTCTGAAGAACAAATTGTTCAGTTCTTCAATTTTGTTCAATTCTACTATTTTCGTTCAGTTCCTTAATTTTAGTTCAGTTCTTCAATTTTGTTCAATTCTACTATTTTAGTCAATTCATTATTTTAACTTGTCAAATTCTATTATTTCTGTGTTGTAAATGAAAAATATTATATTTTATAAAAAGATTTATGTTGAAAATTAATTGAAGTCTAAATCTCTTAACAAAGTTAAGGTCCACTATAGTGCAGTGGATATCTAGGACATTCAAGTTTAAATTATAAAGTCTATTTTATTTAATTATAAATATTTATTTGTGGTCTTCCTCAAATAAATATTTTGTAAAGTGTCAACGTCAAAAATAGGAAACAAATTCGGAACTAACACCTATTTTCTGGCGTTACACCATCATAATTTTTTTCATCCATTAATTTTTGTGTGTCCACGTGACATTTTGTCGGGGAATCCTCACTCCTCTACAAATATTATATTATTTTGGAAAGATACGAGAATTAGGTAAATTTATTCTGATTTATATCATCAACTTACTGCTGCAAAAAAAAAAACTTAATTTTAAAGCCTCTGAAATTGGGCAAACTTTTGGGGAATTCAAAGGTATCGAGAAAAATTACGAGAGAACTATTGATTGTGATGAACTGAAATTTTACATATATCTTGAGGTATGTTGGTTTAAGATTCTGTGAAAATTTGGCTGAAATCGTACGTGTGATTTTGAAAATATTGCTGAAACTCTGTTCAGATTGAGTGATTCCAATGATATTAAAATGAACTCAACTTAGTTGCGGAATTTCGACAGTATCTTAAAAACTGTACTAACAATTTCAGCTAAATTTTCACAGAATCTTCAACTAACATACTTCATGTCTCTATTGAATTGCAGCTTTCTAAAACCAACAGTTCTCTCAAATTTCCTCTTGATAACTTTAATCAAATATTGAAAGAATAAGAACTTAATTCTGTACTCCTGAAGTCCTAAGAACTGTGAATAATGTTTTTCTTCGTACATATCCTGTTATTTTCAGATGCGAATGCTTTGAATTCACAATAAAGATATTCATTTAACATGACTAAATTTTCAATGTCTCATTTAAAGTAATGGAATATCGAATTTCTTGAATTTAATAAAGTTAATGGAGCAATAAATATCTATCAGTCATCCAATAAATAATTTAAATTTTGTCAAAACAACCAAAGTTATCCAAAAGTCAGAAACACTAGTTTCAGAGCTGAAATTTTTCATAGACTAAATAACATTAAATTAAAATTTTGTAAAATAGCTTAATGCCTCAACAGTCAATATCGCCCATTAGTGTGAAACAACGACAAAAAAAATTGAAAAATAAAGACGTCACAAACCATGGGTCCTAAGAAAATGCACAGTATTGAAGCTCTCATATATTATCAAATGAAAAAAAGACGATTAATACGTTCTTTGCAGAAAAAAGTATTCTAAATTAATCCTTTCTTCCATTTCATATCACTCCAAATCTCCTTTCAGGGACAACATTTTCACTAACAAACTAAAAAATTGAAATTCTTCACTAAAAAAATTACCCATAATTTTAATGTTTTTCTGGCTTAAAGAATGCATTCAAAATTCTTATCTTATCTCACGATTAAATATATGGATGGTTCACTATTTTCATAATTTTCTAAATGTTAAAAAATGAAAGATAGAATCGATTTTTTAAGGAAACCTATTTTTTGAAATAATTTTAATGGAATTTCTGTTCTGGTTACTGATGAACATAATTTTTAATGATTAAAGAATAAAATGTAATTCATTCAATGATTCACGAGGCCATTTACAAACTGTCTATAATGTTTATAGCTATGTTTATAAAGCAGCTATAAGGGATACTTCTTGCTCATCATTATAGAGTTGGGAATGTTGGTTTTTGTCATTTTTACTGCGGATTTCTATATTGATAATAAAAAAATTGCTTCTTATCAACAAACTATTCACTTCTATGCATGCGTTTGGGTTTCATTTATATAGAACTTTGACTACATAGTACTGAACCAGTAAAGCTTCATAGGACCACTGTACTTTTTAATGTCAAGACATGCTGGCAAAAAAGTAGGTAACTGTCGAATATCTTTTGCATATTTTTAACATTTTGCTTCAATTCACCAATTTAGAATACATATGATAAAGACATTCCTTAAATTCACAAGGATAGAATACATAAGCACAAAGCAAAACATATCAAAAAGTATTCTCTTGTTGCCTATTTAGCACCAGCATGTCTAACCAGAAATCATCTTTCTTCATGGTCCAGTACTATATGTATAGTTAAAGATATAGACAACTTATAAACTATTATTTATAGTCATGATTACCAATTTGTATGAGGTATAGGGGCTCGCACTCCTTGACAACAGTCACTACCGAAAGGCTAGTTTATTATTTGTCTGCACAGATGTTAATCAAAATAGTACACACTTCTACTTTTTTATGCTCTTACATGTATATACATACAGTTAAGATACAACATTTTACCATGACTGATAGATAAAGATCTTAGCGATATCACAAAATGGTAGCAAATGTGATACATCAATTCTTATTGGACAAAGACAAGAAATTACTGCTAGATTTCTTCTTAAGAAAGCTTTCAAAAACTGAGAAAAATTATAGCACATATGATAGGGAATTACGGGGAATCTTTGCCACACTGAAGCATTTCAGGCACCAATTAGAGGGTAGATGTTTCACCATGTATACAGATCATAAACACCTACCTTACTCCTTCGTGCAAAAAGCAGGACCAGCCTTCCTGAGAAGAACCCAACAATTGGACCATATAGCCCAATTAACTACAGACATCGATATATAAAAGGAGAACTCAACATTCCAGCTAATGCTCTAAGTTGAGTCAAAGCCATTTTGGCACCTGCTCAACTTCCTTACACTGAAATAGCTAAAGAACAGCGAAAGGATGGAGAAATACAGGAACAGTTATCAGATGAGGGAACAGCCCTACAATTGAGACAGAGGAAAATTCCTGGTACTAATGTACGATTAACATGTGACATAAGTACAGGTAAGAATAGACCATTCCTATAAAAAAATTATTGCAAATTTTGGAAGACACTCGCTCACTTCTTAAATCCTTTAAACAAACAGAGTGGTTTAAAACCATCCATACTGACTTGGTGGGCTCATTGCCCCCTTCACAAGAACCCAGATATCTATTGATAATGATAGACAGAGCAACTTGTTAGCCAGAAGCAGTTCCTCTCCATGAGATGACAGCTCCAACTGTAGCTGCCAAGTTATGCAATATATGGACAGACCAGGATTGCCAATTTGAAACCTCACTCTTCAAACAGTTACAACAAAAGCTTGGTGTTCAACACAGTCATACCACAGCTTACTATCTTCAAGTCAACAGCAAAATAGAGAGATGGCATAGAGCTTTAAAAGCATCCTTTATGGCTTACAATATTAAGAGATGGGTTGAAACTTCACCAACCATCTTATTAGACCTCCATTCTGCTCTTCAATTAGATACAGGACACTGCAGTGCAATTAGCATTTGGAAAAGATCTACGCCTATCAGTGGACTTTTTCAAAGAATTGAAAGAAATTAGTGCCAAAATAATGGTTCAAAACATAAGAACTGATGTGAACAAATTCCTAACTCAGTCAGCTCGTCATGGCCAGCCCAAGATTTACATCTCCAAACATTTTGCCATCTCATCACATGTGTTTGTTAGAGAAGAAAAAATAAGATCAGTGTTGGAAAAACTATAAGCCGGCCCATATAAAGTAGTATCACCTGACAACAAACACTTTGTAGAAACTGTCATACAAGTACATTGGGGCTGCAGTTGGTAGAGCCCTGACTAAGTGGAAACAGGACCAAAAGAAACAGCACTAAGACTTGGTAAGTGCCCCTACACATGCGACTTATCATTTTTGTGGTGAAAAAACTGTGGGGATTACCAATTTGTATGAGGTATAAGGGCTCACACTCCTCGACAACAGTCATTGCCAAAAGGCTGGTTTATTATTTGTTCACCCAGATGTTAAACAAAATTATATACACTTATACAATTTGTATGTTCTCACCTGTATGTACATACAGATAAGATACAGTATTTGTACCATGACTTATCAATAGATGAAGATCTCAGCTATCTCACAGAATGGTAGCAAATGTCTTACATCATTTCTTATCTGTTACTAATACGAAACAAAGTAATTAGATGATGCAATAACACACGTATATGTACATATATGTTAGGTGCATGTGCCAAATCACTTATATAAACTATCAAAACAAGCTACAAAATTTTAAGTGTTCCCCAGGTTTTGGCTTCCCCATATGTAGATACAAAGTGCAGAACATGCAAATAGCTGTTGGCTACCTATTCCTCTTCATGGCAAAGTATTCCACAGTCCTTATAAAAGTTTGTAAAGGGCACCAACAAAACCATAAATGTAATCAGAGGAACTGTCTCCAGAAATAAACATAAAACAATCAATTCTTTTTCAGACAGTTATTTTTTGAAAAATTCATCAGACAGAAAATGTCAGACAAAAATAAATTTGATTTGTTAATTACCGATACTAAAATATGACGGTATAGATGTTCCCAAAATCCAGTTATAATGATTCCAAATGTCAACAACACTGCTCCGACTCCATAGAGAACTATTTTCAAAATTAGTTTCATTTTTTTCTGCTTGCATTTGGTATTAGCTGTTGGAGTGACAGGCGGTGGTTCACTGAAATTTAAAAAAATGAAAAATGATCACATAATTGACACAATTTGATCTGGTTTATTCAAAATGGTAATTAAAATTAAAACAAATTAGGATAAAAATCATACAGCAAATCTCCTTAGACTTGGACAATATATTTTCTCCAACATACATCTTGTGTTACAATTTCAATTGTTCACTGGAGTACATTAAGAATAAAAAAACCAAGTTAAGTCTTACTTCCTTAATAATTCACTTGATTGCCTTTGGACTGTTACTTTCATTCTAAATGTGTAGGATAATTTATGAAATAATTCTACTTTGATTGGTTCATGTAGTGATACTAAATTAAATCGCCAACCAACTCGCTCAAATAGGTCAATAACCATTTTGGTAACAATTAACCATCTAGAGAGTGGGTTACATAGATACATAGAGCTAAAGAAATGTCCAACCTTTTATATGCGCTGTGATACAAAAATGTGAACAAGATCTTCGACCATCATCATCATCATCACCAACAAAAAGTCAACTTTGTTCAACATTCTGCACAGCCAAAGTTGCGCATATTTTGTAGTGGAAACAGACATCTCTATACCAATACACACACACTGTCCAGCTACGATACATCCGCACTAACAAATATCGGAATTTGCAACGTTTTATAACATTATATATTTGTCATGTTTTTGATCAGGCATTGGACATCTATTCAGTTGTATGTCTCAGAGTTTGCAAAAGTTATACTTTGGTGAAGGTAGTGTGTTTATTCTGAACACATTGAAGAATTCACCTGGGTAAACAACCATCTTATTCTAAACAGACTGGGTGCACCAGAGATGGCAATGTAGAATTGAATTCTACATCTAAACATAATTATATTCTATCTGTAGAACAATGGAAAGTAGAATATCCAATTACAGGGAAAATAATACCTGTACCAAGGGAATAAGAAATGGAATTATATCTATCTATCTATCTACATATATCTGTGATTAGATGACATGGGTTCAGTCTAGTTCATGAGATATTGATGAAGTTAAAATAATCTAAAATCTACAGCTAAAAAAAGTTGCTGTAGATTTTTCTATAGAACTATCAAAAGTCTGGAGGTCTGTAGATATCACCCAAATACGTTTTTGTAGCTATAGAAAGATTGCTAGAACAGATTTCTGTAAGGTAAGCTAGTGAAACTTACAGAACATTACAGAGTCTGTAGTTTCTCCAGTCACCCAAACAGATTTACTACCAAAAATCTGGAGGTCTGAAGTTTATAGATATCACCCAAACCTCTGACTATATAGTACTGGACCAGTAAAGAAAGATGATTTCGGATTAGATATGGACACGCTAAATAGGCAACTAGAATGTACCTTTTAATGTACTTTTCTTTGTGTTAATATACCTTATACTTGTGAATTTAAGGGATCAATGATGTTAAATATCAATAAAAAATAGTATCGATAAGTATCAATAATTTGATATCGATAATTATCGATACTTTTAGTAAGATGAATTTTCTCAACTTTGGTTTGAGTTTTAAGGGTTATTATCACTGTTTCAATTTTATTTTTAACATAGTAATTCATTGTTGTCAATCTTGTTATGATGGAAAATAATAAGGAGAAAAATTAAAGTAAGGGTTCCCCAATAAGCTCTCCACCAAAAAACGCCGCCACCCAAATTTTAGTTAGAATCAGAATAGTTGATATTTGATCACTTATCCATGAAGGAATCAGGTATTGATATTTTTTGATACTCAGAGTTATTGATAGATAATAATGATACTTATCAATTAATCAGTCATGACTATTAGAGATGTCTTTATCAAATGTATTCTAAACTGGTGAACTCAAGCAAAATGTTAAAAATATGTGGAAGGTACTTTAAGGTTGCCTGCTTTTTTGCTGGTATGACTTGACATTAAAAAGTATACTCGTCTTATGGCACTTTATAGATCCTGTACTATACAATCAAAGGCCTGAACACATTTCTGTAGCTACAGAAATGTTGCCCAAATGGATTTCTGTAAGTAAACTTGGAAAAACCTACAGAACATTACAGATTCGTATTTCTCTAGACACCCAAACAGACTTACTAGTAACAATAACAAAACAAAATCATGTTTCAGCCATATAAAATTTCGCTTCACAAATTAAGAATTTCTTTTCAAAAATCCCTGTTTTGTTCCTCAAAACATTTATCAAACATACATGATCACTCTTTTAGAACTTTTAATTTCTGACACCAGAGCAAAATTGTTTTGTCCTGGACTTCCAGTAAAGGCAGTGTCCCGTTGTGTCAAAATTATAAGTTTCATCTTACTAGGTGGCTAGAACACATGAAAAGCATAATAAATATTTGAATTTTTGGTTACCATTATCCTAAAAGAATAAATAGCTACTTATTCAACATAAATGAAATTGTAGAGGTTTCAAAATAAAATAAGCCAAAGATCAAGAAATTTGACCCATTAGAAGCTGAGAGAATCAAAAAATAACATGAAATTATGCCTCATATTGGTATTTTTGAGTGGTATTATTAGTCATCAGCGGGATTAAGTACAATGATAACATCAAATTAAACTATTTTTTCAATAGTGATACATAATATCGATATTTTTCCTATCTATAATTTTATCCAAAGTGGCAAAAAAACATCTAAAAACCATAGTTTGAAAGCCAAACAAAAGCTGAAAAATTTTACAGGAAAAAGCCAAAAGTCAAAAGATGAAAGCTTTATGTGGAAAGTTGAAAACCAAAAGCAAAAGCTTTATGTTTATAGAGACTTTCTTTATTTACATTTCACTGGTGAAAATTTTCAGACTAATATTTTTCAGTTTTCAAAATTATAAATTTACTCTAAGCTAATTATGTAAAAATTTTAAAAAGTTATAAAAAATTTGAAAGACAAAAACCAAAAGCTTTATGTGAAAAGCTGAAAGCCAAAAGTGAAAGCTTTATGTTCAAAGTTGAAAGCTAAAAGCTGAAAGCAACAGCTTTTTCTATTGGCTTTCAAACTCTGCTAAAAACTTCTGAAATTATGAAATACATGAATTCATCCATCATTACAATTTTTTGCATATTCCACCTACATATATTATGTTTAATTTGGAAATTAAAAGTATAAAGTTGAAAATGAATTTTCATTTTTTATTTAAAAATAAGGCTTAAAAATATGTATTCCAGTGAATTTAAAGTATTGAAACTATCGATAGTTATTTTTAAGAAAAACTATGAATAGACTATGACCTGATTCACACTAAGCTAGTTATCATGCTACTAGATAGCTACTTAAGGTACTATTCATTTAACTGTTAAAGTTACTTAATGTTTCAGCCTTTTAAAGTCAACTTCAACTTGGGCAGATTGTTATGGGAGATTCTAATGTGATTTTCAGAAGACTATTCGCAAAACTCAAGTTTACTTAAATAGCTAAAAATACAAACTGACTTTTACTAATAGAATAGTACTGCAAATAGCTCACTAGTAGTTATTAAACTACCCAAGTGTGAACCAGATTCACAGATAGTTTATGCATTTATCTTCGAGGATATATATGATGAAGATGACACGCTGCTATTTTACAATGGGATTAATTGTCATTAACATGTTTAATATAAAGACATATTGACAAAAAAGTAGGCAACCCTAACTACTTTCTACATATTTTTTGACATTTTACTTCAGTTCACCAATTTAAAATACATCTGATAGATGGATACCTTAAATTCACAAGGATAGCGGACATAAAAACAAAGCAAAATACATCAAAGGGTACACTCTGGTGGGTTAATTAGCGCCAACATGTCTAACCAAAAATCATCTTTCTTTGCTGATCTAATATTAGTGATCCCAATTTTTGTCTCAGAAGAGATTTATTTAAAAAAATCAATTTCTGAGAAGTTTGATCATGAAATAAAAAAAAATCCATCTGCTTAAATTCATTTTTTAGAATTTATCAACTCTTCAGTTAAAGGATTTTGGTTTTTCACAAATAATTCAGTTAAACCTCAAGATAGTCAAGATTTTAGAGCAGCCTCTTCTGTGAACAAGTTTCAAATTCTTCTGAATAGAACTGCATTTTATCAAAAAATGTTCAAGTGTTTGCTCTTCTTCCTTAAAGAATATTAAAGTTAATATTAAGCCGTTTTTCTAGAGAAAGCCACTTATTATGTAATGCATTTTTAATTCAATGATTTAAAATTCTTTCAATAAACCAGTGCCTTTATCTACCTTATAGTTAATTGAACAATTCTGATATTATGTGATTGATACTTTTTCTTTTTTTTTCTTTGTAAACATTCATGTACCTGATCACAATGAAATCAGAAGCGAGAAAATTTTATTATCAGAATATTTTAGAATAAATTAAATAAAAATAAGAAAAAAGCGATCGATCAGCTGATATTAATGATTAATTAATTTAAATTTTTCAAAGATCAATCCTCTTGTAAAATTGATTGATCAAAAATTAATCAAAAATAGCGATTACTATCCCGTACTATATAGTCACCTCAAAGGCATCTCTATTGGAAAGTAAAAGTTCCATAAGGAGCTCCAAATATGTCTTATATTATCACAGCCTGAAAACAGTACCATGTATTTTCCCCATGTATTTTTCCATAAGAGAAAAAGAGTTTTAATTGATTTTCTGAGAATGGAAAAGACTTTAATGTGGATGATCACTAATCATTGGAGGATTATCTTTAAATCCTACCCACTAGGATATTCTCCTTGAAAGATCAACTGTAATGTTTGCAGCATTATATATAACTAAGTGGATAAAAAAATGAAATAAAAACATGATAAGTACACATCAGTCTTCAAATTTGCTTCAAATTCTTCGTCATAATTCTCTTTGAAGAACATCTGACTTTTCATTGGACCAACCAGATTATAAAAGAAATTCTAAGGAATAAAATGAGACGAAGAACAATAATTTTGAACCCTCAGAAGCGAAAACAATAAAACAAAATTTGTCTCAATTGCATTATTTTTGAATGTTTTCATTGCTTGATTGCTGTTGTTTGTTTGGTCACATAGTTGGAACACTTTTTCAAGGCGCCACCTATACTGTGACGTCAAAAGTAAAATCCCCCATTGTAACGATAAAAACTCATTTTCAAAATGAATTTCTGGATTACAGGTTCAATACACTTATACCTATTTTCATACATTACCTAGTTTTTGGCAAATTATTATTTTTGCCACCAGAATCATATCTTTTGCTTCCACTTTCCCAATTTCTCAGCTTCTAAGAACTTTATTTCTTTTTCTTAAGCTTATTTTATTCCTTGAAGCTTCGTCTATAATTTCATTTATGTCAAACAAGTAGCTATAATATTGTTCTAAGGAAATTAGAATCAAAAATTCTTATATTTCCATGGTTTTCAACACTTTTCATGAATATTCAGTGATCCAGTAAGATTACTGATAAAAATTGTGACATAAATGCTTTGACAATATATAATACAAAGCTAAAATGACATTAGCTCTGTTTGATAGGATTACACCTGTGAGAATTATAGCAAATTAAATTATACTCGTGACTATTATTCTCACATATCTTTTGTGGTGGCAACACTGATTATATATTTTTGTGATCTGTGATTTTTAGTGTTTTGTACCTGACTGTGATATGTTGTAATCATACGCCTCTAGTCGCTTTTTATTATTCATGTTGTTAACAACTCCACTACTCTTAATGTGGAAATAAAAGTTCGTAATTAGTGAATCTTGTGTCTTTATTTATGTGTTCGTAATGTGTGCGTCTAGTCTCTGTTCGATGTCGTTTTTAGTTTAGGTTCGTTTCATAGGTTTTTCGTCGTCTCGATCCGTTGATTTCTTCCTCATTTTCTCACAGGTTATGGGCCCAGATACCTGGATGTCAACGTAGTCGCCATTGTCATAGTTCGTCAATGTTGTGCTGTCGGATCCTGCTCGCCACACCCAAGTAGTATCATGCCTGCTAATTGTTTTTCGATTGTTTGATATGTTCTCTGTTCGATGTTCCTGTGATCTCGTTCGTGTTGAATTGTTGGTCGACGTGTCTGAAAGTTGCTGAAAGTCGCTGTGTTTGCGGTGTAACTGATCGTTCGTACCTGTCAACGAGATGGAAGCGCGAAAGAAGAACATGATCGAGCCGTTCAATGGGCAGAATGGCCGCACATGGAAGTTCCGGATGGAACTGTTGTTGGCAAAGGAGTCGTTAACTAATATTATAATCGATTCTTTGCCGACTGTTCGTAACAGGGGAGATGCTTGGTCCAAGGAGAACGCGAAGGCGATGTTCCTGATAGCAAACAATGTGACTGACGAGTACCTTGAGATGATCCAGACGTACACGACGGCGAAGGAGATGTTTCATGTCCTAACGAACCTCATCGACAACGGCAATGACCAGACGCTGATGGATTTACGAGGTGATTTGTACGCAAAACGGTATGTGTCTGGTATTGATTTGCATAAATATTTGTTGGATTTTCGTTCTCGTTGTAGACGTTTGACAGAATTAGGAGATTTAACGACCACGAAACAATTTATTTTGGTATTGCTGAGGTCATTACCTGCGGAATTTCGTCCAATTAAGGTTGTGATTGAAGATGCAGAAGTCGTCACCTGGGATGGAGTTTTCATGAAATTGAATAACTTCCAGCGTGAGCTATCTTCTGATAGCAAATCGACAGTTCGAGGTAACACTCTAAACACTACATCTCAAAAACCTTCATCAGTGGGTGTCACTGGTGAGGAGAACATTTATTTTGGTAATTACAATAATGTTGGACGAAATTCTAGTAATAGTAGTAATGGAAATCGTTTTAATCGTGGTCGATCTCGAAATAATAATAATAGTCGTGGTTTTAGTCGAGGCGGAAATAATAATTTTAATAATAATAATCAAAATTCGAGCTCAAATAATAATAATAATAGTAATAATTTTAATGGACGTGGTCGTAATAATAATACTGACGGTGGACATTCTAATGTGAAATGTCACTATTGTAACAAAATAGGGCATATAGCCCGAAACTGTTATGTCAAAAATCGTAATAATAATAATAATTGTAATAATAGTAATAATAACAGTGAAAATCGGGTTAATGACCAAAGTTCCAATAATAATAATAGTAATAGGAGCTCGGCACAGATGTGCAATGAAAATTTTAATGCTAATGACGTTTGCTCTGAAGTGGGTTACAGCTTCACATTGAATAATGACGATAATAATAAAATTAATGACTCTTGCAATGCAAAAGAAAATTTAAACTTGATGCCTCGAACCACATTTATAGTTGACAGTGGATGCACAATTCACATTATTAATGATATAAATTTGTTCAGTGATTATATAGACTTAATCAGACCACATAGTATCTGTGTTGCGAAGAAGGGTGTCTCTCTGTCTGTCACGTCGGTGGGTACTGTAAAATTAAAACTTTTGAATGGAATTGTAATCGAGTTGAAAAATGTAAGGTATGCTCGGGAGCTGCCGCAGAATCTGCTTTCGGTTAAACGTATGAGCAGGTCGGGATTTGACACTTTGTTTAAGGAAGAGTCTGTTGAGATCATCCAACGCTGCAGTGGAAAAGTAGTTACCACTGGTGTTAGCGTAGACTCGGATTTGTACACAATTGACTTTGTAAAAATGTCAAGTCAATCGTGTAATCTGACGTTGGGAGATGAATTGAGCCCACTGTTCGTGTGGCATAAACGACTTGCTCATTTAAATGTGAACGATGTTAGATTGTTGTCAAGTAGGGGTTTGATACCCAGTGTTGACTCCAATCGCAGATTGCTGTGTGAGCCCTGTGTTATGGGGAAACAGAGTCAAAAACCATTCCAAAGGCATGAAAGAAAAACAAATAAGCCATTGGAGTTGGTTCATACTGACCTCTGTGGACCTATTAACCCTCCTGCATATAAAGGAGCTAAGTATTTTATGACCTTTATTGACGATTACTCCAATTTTTGTTGTGTTTACTTGCTGGCGAACAAGACAGAAGCTTTTACAAAATTTAAAGAATATCACGAGATGGTCTCGAATAAGTTTGGCTATAACGTAAAGAGACTCCGTTGTGATCGCGGCACAGAGTACTTGAATACCACCTTCCAGTCATATTGTACTGAGAAGGGAATTGTGGTTGAACCTACTGTTGGTGGTTGTCCTCAGCAGAATGGAAAAGCTGAGAGAATGAACAGGACACTGTGCGAGAGGGCAAGGACACTGTTGTTTGAGAGTGGTCTTGGGAAGATATTTTGGTCGGAAGCCATATTGTGCTCCACCTATATCATAAACAGATGCCCTACAAATAAAGATTTTATTCCATTTGAGAGATGGTTTGGTGAAAAATATAATTATAATAAATTAAAAACGTTTGGATGCGACGCATATATGTTGTCATTCAAACATGACTCTGATAAATTTAAGAGTAAAAGTGAAAAATTAGTAATGGTTGGTTATTCTCCATGTGGGTACAGGTTATTGGACTTAAGCACTAAGGAGATACGTCTGTCACGTGATGTTGAGTTCTTTGAAGGTGCAATAAGTAATCCTGAATATAATAAATACACTAAAAATGATGAATTGTTTAAAGAAGTCACTGAATCCAACTTGGAAAATATTGAAGTTGATGGTGATTTAAATTTAGATTGTCTTTCACAGGAGGCGACTACACGTGATCAAGCAGCAGGAAATATATACCTGGCTGAGGATGGCATTCCTTTGACGTTTGAGGAGGCGAGTGCAGCACCTGATAGTCTGATGTGGAAGGAGGCTATTTCATCTGAAATAAGTGCCCTGAACTCCAATCAGACTTGGAAGGTGACCAAACGTCCAAAGGACGCCCCTACCATCACGTGTCGTTGGATATTTAATAAAAAATATGATAATGAAAATAATGTCTTATATAAGGCTAGGTTAGTTGCCAGAGGCTGCCAGCAGAAGAAAGGCTTCAATTTTAATGAAGTATATGCGCCAGTGGCGAAACTTTCGACTGTGAGGACCCTCTTGGCTGTCAGTAATAAATTAAAATTTTATATAGAACAAATAGATATCTGTAGTGCGTTCTTGAACGGTATTCTTTCTGAGGATGTGTACCTCGAGATACCTGAAGGTATTGAAACGCAGGTTGATAAATATAATAATGTGTTAAAACTAAATAGGTCTATATATGGTCTTAAACAGTCGCCAAAAGTGTGGAATAAGTTATTTAATGAGTTCCTGTTGTCACTTGGCTTTGTACAAAGCATGGCTGATGACTGTCTGTATGTTTTCAAAAATAAACATGATGGAACGATAGTTTATTTACTCACTTACGTTGATGACGTTCTCATTAGTTCAAATAATAAAGAACAAATTATATTTTTCAAAAATAAAATTAATAAGAGATTCAAATGTAAGGATCTTGGAAAAGTTAATAAGTATCTAGGTTTAAATATTAATTATAGTCGCGAAGAGGGCATACTGGAGATCGAGCAGAGGAATCTCATCGAGTCTGTTGCTAGGCGATTCGGTGTTGATAAATGTGCACCTACCTACACACCTATTGACCCCAAACTCCAATTGGATAGGGACCTCAATGCGTGTGATAGTGTGCTGAATAATAATTATCAACAGCTCGTGGGATGTTTGATGTACCTAATGCTAGGATCACGGCCTGATATTTGCTTCGCAATATCGTACTTCAGCCAGTTCTCCAGTTATGCCACAGATGAACATTTCAAATATTTATTGAGAGTTCTGAAATATTTAGTGACTACTAAAGATAAAAAACTTATATATTCATATGAACACAATAATAATGGCAATATAGTCGAAACATATTCGGATGCCGATTGGGGTAACTGTGTTAACACAAGACGGTCTATCTCGGGTTACTGTGTCTTTGTTTATGGGTCGCTGGTGTCCTGGTCTAGTAAGAAACAACCAACGGTAGCTCTGTCTAGCACTGAAAGTGAGTTGATCGCCATATGCGATGCTACCACTGAATCAATTTGGTTGAAATATTTAATGAGTGACTTTTGCATTCAAATTAATGACAAAGCTGTAATTTACGAAGACAATCAGAGTTGTCTGGCTATCTTGCACTCTGGAAAATGGAACACACGCAGATCAAAACATGTGGACGTAAAGTACCGTTTTGTGTGCAATCACGTAAATTTAGACTTTAAGTATTCATACGTGTCAACTTCGCGACAGTTGGCTGATGTTTTTACGAAGGGCTGCCCGAGGCCTAAATTTGATGTATTCTGTAAAATGTTAAAGTTGTTGTAACTTATTGTATATGTTTACCTTTCATGTGATATTTATTGTTGTAACTTTTTGTATTTTGTTGACCTTTTGTCATTTGTGTTCTTAATGACTTCATTAGTTTAATCATTCGTTTTTACCATTTTACCGTAATTGTATAAATTTAATTTGAGGAGGCGTGTGAGAATTATAGCAAATTAAATTATACTCGTGACTATTATTCTCACATATCTTTTGTGGTGGCAACACTGTTTATATATTTTTGTGATCTGTGATTTTTAGTGTTTTGTACCTGACTGTGATATGTTGTAATCATACGCCTCTAGTCGCTTTTTATTATTCATGTTGTTAACAACTCCACTACTCTTAATGTGGAAATAAAAGTTCGTAATTAGTGAATCTTGTGTCTTTATTTATGTGTTCGTAATGTGTGCGTCTAGTCTCTGTTCGATGTCGTTTTTAGTTTAGGTTCGTTTCATAGGTTTTTCGTCGTCTCGATCCGTTGATTTCTTCCTCAATTTCTCACAACACCTTTGACTATATACATACTGGACTGCTATTATTGATAAAAAGCTGTGTTCAAAACAAACAGGCGTATCCCTATTCAAAATGTTAGTTCATTATCAAATTAATTAATACTTATTGTCTTTTCCTTTGACTAGGTCTCTTCTTACCACAATTATTGCTTTTGAATTAAAAAAAATTTTCAAAATGAATAAGTGGTGAAGTAATGACATGATTGCTTTTCAATAATTATTTATATTTGCAATTGCAATGATCTTTTTGCAGGATTTTTTTATCAAAACTTACTTTCAGTTATTTTTTCATTACAAGTTTCATCATTCGAATATTTTTTCCTAAAAAATTCGGTCAATCAGTCTAAATTTTATCAGTAATTTTCTAAATTTGTATAGATATTTCACACAAGTAGCCTGAAAAGTTGAAAACCGTATAACACAAGATGGCTGCTTATCTCTTATCACCCTCATGTCTATACCTGCTAGTAAAAAGCCTTAACATTATCGGTAGTCTGGATCATTTTATTAGTGTGCTAGTGCGAGTAAAATGACGTCACAGGTAGGTAGCTAAATACATAAAATTAATATTCTATTTCACGCTCAATCAGTTTCATGTGTGCTAGTGTGTGCGAAATACGTCAAACGTAGAAAAAGAAAAATCCTGGTAAATAATAAATATGCACAATAGAAGCTATCTAGTAAAAAAAGTTCATATTCCTTGGCCTATACTACAGAGATGGTTAACAATATAATATTCGCTGATAAAACGAGTAACGTTAAAAAAGTATAAGTTTCTCATCTAAATACGAAACGAAGTATATTACTCATTTATCTATAGGAAAAGATGTAACAAAAACTTGACTGGAGGGTTTAAAAAGACCACCCGGTAAAACCCAAAGAAATTATTAAATAAAGTTTCGCATTTACCTTTACTTTGTATTCAATACTTCGTCGAATGAAGAAAAACAAACAGTTCATGGCATATATGTTGTGACGAAGTGGGAATGAAACTACTGCATTAGAGAACGTTCGAACAAAAGCTGTTAAACCGTAAAATCAAAGGGAAATGCATATTCCAATAAATGGAATGAAGTACTCAATGAAAAGAAAAATTACACACGAGTACTGAGAAGCGAATGTTGCACTCCGTTTAAACGCTATTTTCTGCTTTTTGAATCAGTAATAAAACAAAATTGAATAATGATCGACGAACGATCAACGATTCAACATAAAAGTTTATAACGATAGAAAAAATGAAAAAGATGATACGCATCGAAGGCTCACAATCACATTTCCGATTTCACGTAAAACAAACAAGTTAATACAAAATTACATTACTCACAAACGTAAACATGTTCCGAACGTTTTATCGGATTCATCAACGTTCAGTTTTGACTTCTGATAAGTTTTCTTGTGATAACGAATTAACAAAAATACGAAACACGTACGTCTGGCGAAGGCGCGTGCGAAATCACAAATACGCGTAGTATTTTATTTATTATATTATCCCTCAATAAAATTATTGAAATAGACCATAATCTACAAGTAGACTTTTGAGCGAGTGGAAGAATAATTTAAATTCCACCAAACCAGGCAACGGCCATTCGGAAATCGGTTGGGCAAGAAGATGATAAAAAAAAATAGCTAATGGTTACTCATATTGTTCCTCAATTTTTTACCGAACTGTTTTTTCATTTATGTATTTCCCTCTTCCCCGCCTATCGGAATTCTGCAAAGTCATTTTATTATTGATTTGATTCATTATTCGACATTGGAGTATCGGACAATACATTCATCTACCGACTAAGTAGTAGGTACCTAATCTGGGTACCAAGTCTATCACTCAGACATTTTACCTTTCGTACTTTCATAATGTAGTTACATTCATACAAGACTACTTTCGTCTATAATTTCAACTCCATTATCCACATTTCTATTGTTTGTTGACAAAGACGATCCGGGCGATCTTCCACCGTACAAAAGTCAAATTATAGAGACGTTCGACTGGACGACTGCATATTTTCTTCACGTTCGCACTCTTCAACCACTGAAAATAAAATCTCAATCATCTCTCTACTCTCGTATTTAACAAAACAATATTCTTATTGCATAATTTACATCATCTCGAGTGAAATCGATCGATAAAATAGTGAAAATCATATAAAATCCTAAAGAATACGATCGAGCAGAAGCGGTTCCAATTACGATTAGTTCTACGAGAGCCGGGATAGGCCTGGCCCATGAAAAAAAATCAGTGGTCCGCCCCGTAGATAAATAAGTAATATACTGGTCCACCCTAAGTCCACGGTCCAACCCCCAAAAAATTGTAGAAAATGCAGAAATTGAATGTTGTTAAAAATGACTTGAAAATACTATTGAATGATGCAATTATGATTTCTAAACTGACAAAAAAAATTACAGGTAGTTGGAAAAACCAATTTTTTTCAACATTTTACCGTAGTCCACTTTCCCCTCCTCCCGCCAAAAAAAATCTAGAAACACCACTGCAATCGACAAACATTCGTCATCTTCGCCAACATTTGGAGGGAGAGATGAGCAAACAATGTACTTAATTCAAGTTTCTCGGGCCAGATAGTAATTAAATATCAAAAAATATATAATGGTAAGTTCAAAAAAACGGAAAAATATCAAAATTAATGGGCAGTGGTTTTTTTTTAACCAGCTAATAAAACGATGAGTTTTATAAGAACCCGAGCAAGGTTACATAGCTCTAAAAAACTTCAGCGGCTAAATCCGATGAAATAACAATCTTCCATCTCGGCTATAATTTTCGACTTAACAAATAAATTCTTTCCACGGAGTTAAACTTCTGAAATTGAAAGGGGTGTAACCGGCCAATTTTTACAAGCCCAAAAAAAATTGAAATTTTTACCAAAAATTTAAAAAAAAAAGGTTATTACCCCTTTCAATTTTTACAATAGCCAGTGTCAAAGGCGGGGGGTGTCACACCCTCACTCCTCCCTCGCGCGGCCTCTGGCCCCAGGGAAGAGGAGGATGAATCCCAAACGTCACCCCTCCAGAGTGCGTACAGCTCAGGCTTGCTCTGTGGATGCTTTAAAGTAGAAAAAATAAATGGTTTATAGGTAGTATAAAAATGAATTTTCATTCCATTTATAATTTTGCCGCCTCCAAAACTCTGCCACAGGGGGACGAGTCACTCTTGTCTTCCCTACTTGGTTCTCGGTTGTTGCTTATTCACTCCGAAGTCAGTATGTTTAAGAATATGGAAAGCAACTAGTGGTAGTAGTGGTAGGTATATAATTCACAAGAAAATTTCAGACAAAGATATAATGGCCTGCCACTTGAACCACTTGAAACAAAAATTCCGAGAATACTTCGGTTTTCATAATAATTCTAATTTATAAATCTACGTTTCGTTAGTAAACTGATTTTTAGTAACGACTTTCCCAGAAATTCAATCTTGAGAATGTGATTATAATAAATAAAGAATTATTTTTTCGAGGATCTATTTAACCCAATCAACATTATGTTTCTCTCTTTACCAAAATCATTTGAAGAATTTATGGTCATAAAAAATTTACGAAGAACAAGGTTGTTCCTTAGAAAATGTAGAAATGCATACCGAACTTAAGACCGACCCAAAATTGATTAGATAACTACTTTTTTTTTAAATTTCTATTTCTTTTTTTCACTTTCTACGTTATTTTTAACACGAATTAATGTTAAACTGGTTAAAAATTCGAAATTTTTTTTGATTAGTTTTCATGCGTTTCTACAGCACAAGTATTACGCGACAAAATATGAGGTAAGTAGTTCTGGTTCACACAACCGAATTTGTTCGGCGCTACCATCGTCATATACTGTGATAGTGAGATACATACGCAGTATCTAGGTATGCGAGTGTGTCTGTGTGAGTGTACTAGATTTAACAAGTTTTACTCTTATCTTAGGTATTTTGAAAATTTATTTTCATGTAAACTTATTCTTAAATGAATTTAACCTGTATATTAGCGCATGACTTTTAACTTTGTGAATTCAAATGATTGCAAAGGTTAAATTGTTTAAAAAAAGAAAAATTCACTCGAAAATGACGTTAAAAAAAAGAACAAAGTAAAAGTTGTTTCGGGATACCGATCTTCTTAAGAATAAAAAATAATAAATTAATATTCTACATTTATATGAAGCAAATCAGCGAGATTCCAAAGTACATCTGAGAAATTAATTAACCCATAACATTCTGATAAATGAATTCTTGAATAACTTGACATGCGTATGAATAAAACTTATAACTGTTTATAAAAAACCAAGATTTAAACTTCAGCAGCCCAGCCAACAGAGTAGAGAGAAAGGAGCCGAAGAGCAAAAGAGCAGAGTGCTCAACTATTTGATGTGGAAAATAATGAGAAGAATTAAGCCAGCAATTTAAAATAGTCATAATTCATGATTTTAAAAGAAAATTTAAATACTAAGGCGTAATTATTCAAGTAAAATCGTACTAAAGGGACTCGCCCACAAGTACGCTATTCATGAAAGAACAATACATTTGGGTGAATACAATATTCAAGGGATTCGTCTCATTTAAATTTATCACTAAAAAAAAACATTATCTGAATATGCCCAGTTCGTTTTCAATTAACTACTCCATGATTTATTACTTTTTCTCAATGTAAACGAGAAATGACTCCGACTAAAACGCTGTAAACAACTTGAAAACAATTTTTAAATATCTGACTTAAAATATACAATTTTGCTCCGCAGTAAAACTCGGATTTTTCATCCCAAATTAAAAATAATATAAACACAATTCATAACACTGAATTTGGTGAGAATAAAAAACAATTTTTCTAACCTCTTTCCAGGAATGGGAGAGTTGGATTTATCGGTGGCAACATTCGTCATTGTTTGAAATTATTAAAACAATATGAATATTTGAAAAAACAAATAACTCATATTCATAGATCAAAAATTTTCAACAATTATACCATTAACGAAAAAACTTTTACACCAGCACTGCACGGACTCGTATTGTTACAAAGGTCAAGAACAGTAACTTCCGAAAAATGAAATTGTCCTCGAGGTGTCCACTTACTACTAACAGATGAACAGAAGCAAAAGGTAAACTCTCAACTCGTCGATAATCGTTCAGTATTTTAGTAAATCAAATGGAACGGAAATTTACTAATAAATTTATTCACGTTTATCAGTATCACTTCTCTTCAGTTGATAACTGTCAATGATTATAATTCGAGTAGATATTATAAATGAAGAAAAAAAAAAAAAAAAAATTCATTATAATACTGAAAATACAAGTTTTTATTTCATATCGAACTGCCAACGTGAAAAAAATGAAACTCTTGAAATTGTTTATCACAGTTTATTAAAGGACGTTTAAATATTGTCAACTCTGTACCTCAGAATAGTAATAAAAGTACTGGGAAAACAAAGTACGTAGAATCAATGAGGACCAAATAAATGTTGTTTTACGAATTCCCAAATGAGTAACGAGGCTGAGACGTGAACATTCAAGGATCGAATGACACCCGATTGAGGAATTTCGACGCAGACATCAAGAACCGGGAGCAAACTTGCTGGTATACCTTCTTTCTCATTCCTATGAACATGAAACGGAAAAATATTTTTTTAAAAGTGACGGAAAAAATAAATTATAAATCAAAAATGCATACCCAAGAACAATGGCACTTTTCCGCGGAAAAATAAATTGTTGCAGATTTTTACTATTTGTGGTTTGCTCTGCCCCCAAAATACAAAATTTATCTTCTTTCAATTTTTCCAAATATTTAAATAGGTTTTGACGCTTCACCTGAAAACAACATCAGTTGAAATTGGCAATTCGTCGGAAACGTGAAAATTTTGGGAGTATAGAGAACAGGCTGATTTACCTCGACCAGATCCACATGTTTTTCCGCTGTTATACTCAGAGACGTAAATTCTTTACTGCTAATAACGTCAAGATTATTAACAACAAGTTGGGACACAGCAAATATCTCGCAAGTTCTCGTTAATCCACCCAAATTTGGTGCTCGATCAATTAAGCTCGCAACAACAATTAACTGTGGCGTATTCTTGAGTAAGTTTGAAGATTCAACATTTGAGGGAGTTTCAACAGGAATAAATTTTTTTTGCGTTTGAGCAAAATTATCATGCGAGATATCTTTTTCTGAAAACAGTAAGTTGAAAATTAAAACCGACGGTTCAAAGAATGATAAAATTAACAAACAATAAGTTGATCGTCACCTCTACCGAAAGTAACTTCATTTTCACTATAGTAGGCAGTTGACGTGGCTTTAGCAATCCATGAGGCAGACGACAGAGGGGAAAACAAGTCTGGATGATGGCAAAGAGGTATTTCACAATCTGCCTCAACATGCAAATACTGACCGTATAAATTTTTTGGCAACCATTCTTCTCGACAGATACCCGAAAGTCTGGGTAAATCCCATAAAATCATCTGAACATAAAAACTCGTAACAAAATTCGTGTTTACTAAAACTAATGCATAAATCCAAATTAAAAACTTACCAAAAAAGAGAAATGATTAATGGGATGGAAACTGCAAAAGTAAAAGTCTTGTTGAAGTTTGACGGAATTTTTCACGGCATTTCCTTTCTTCAAACAGTTATTTAAGCTTTCTTCAATCATTTTATATTTTTCTTTCAATGAACTCCTCATATTAATTAACCTGACCAACACAGTCTGCAAAAAATGTTTGAAAAATCAGAATGTTGTTATAATGCCAGCTAATATTGACAGGCTAATGAGTTTTACTTGAGCATAGAGTCTAGCGTTGAAATGTTGGCCCATAGTCCAAGGTAGAATCAATTTTATAGCTTGGTTTACAAAAAGGTCATTTTTGTTTACATTGCTAACGTGGAAAGCAACTGAAATGAAGGAACAAATACTACCAATCCTTTCCTCCGAGGCCTGCGATAAATGAAAAGTTGATAAGTGCTTTACAACAACATTAATTAAACATCGCGCAATTGAAAACTAAAACAACGTACTTCAGAAAATGAATTCCAAAATTTCTCACAGAAAGATGATGAGTAATGCAGTATAATCCGAATGAGCAGCCATTCCAACATGTATCTTACACTCGGCTGATGTGGTTCGGTCAACAAACAATTAACGGCAAAGTGATAGAGTGTGTTTGGAAGTTCTAGCTGAAGTAAAAAGGGTAAAATATTAAAAGAAAAAGCACGGGATTAAAAAAAAAGTGTGAGTTCCAATGAGGACTCATGAAGGATTAATGTGTAATAGTGTGGTTGTGAGCCTGTGTGTTGCGCACGCACACAACCACACACCTATATTACAACAGTTTACAATATTGTAACTATTGTAATACTACGAGTTATGATAGTAATTCTCATTTTAGCTTAATCAGAGTACTAGACCAAGGGCTAAGATGTTTTCAAATCAAAAAAAAAAAAAAAAATTAAAATAGGCTAATACTTACTGAATTTGAGCTGAAATTTGACTTTTGGAATGCAATTGCTTCGATTATCAGCAATAGTTGTAGTTTTTTATGTTTGATTCGGTGAATTATAGAGTCATTGAAATAGCGTTTCCTCGAATTTTTGTCAATGGTGACAAGTGACCGAATGAATTTCAGGCATATGGAAATGAACTTCTCTTCAATTTTTCTTAGCTTTAAGATAATATTCAAGGCCTTCATACGCATTACCTCTGATGAATCATTGGCATCACTATAAAAGAAATGAGATAAAAGAATTAAGTTTCTTAAAGGGAAAAAATGTAAATTTTCAAAAATCTTTGGAAACATTATAGAAAAATAAGACTGCTCAAATATTTAGTAATTTTTATGTACTTCACTCACACCAGTGATTGTTTTGCTCTAAACTATATACTTGAATATAATTGTTCAAAATAAAATATCGAGAAATATATATATTTCTAAAAAAATTAATGGACTGATGAGAACCGGTATGAATATTTCTATTTATGAGTGTGGCATAACATTCCACTCAATTAAATTTTTTTTTCTCTATAAAACAATGTGGAATACCTTGTTGTAAAAGAATATTCACACAAGAAGGTAATCAACAGATTAATTACGTGTTCTGCCACTTCATACATACACACATATGGGTAAGCTAAAACTTGGACAAACACTAGCGATTTTTGAGCCAGTTCAGACAGATTATATAGGGGGTTATTTACACACACACATACACACACATATATAGCAAATACATACTTCTGTGTATAAGGGTGGTTTGTCATTTCATGTTGATATAAGAAATGATGGACAGGTTTGTGTACCAAATTGTGACATCACTGTAATTGTTTGATTAGTCACAGTTTGGTTCTTCTACATTACTTGCCAGTAATTACAAGTACTTAAGTTCGAACATATGTTTGTGCAATTTGTTTAATGACATAAAAACAAATACTAGCCAGCCTTTTGGCAGCGACTGTCATTGCAGGGTGCAAGGCGCTATTACCTCATACTTGTAATAAGTCCCTACAAACAAGTTGACCAAGTTATATTTCAAGGTTCAAAGAGAAAATATAAGTCATAGTTTTCATAAAATACACTATAAGGCCAAAACTAGTTTAAGAGAAAAAAAGCTTCATTCTTCAGATTTAAAGTTTTTCTAAACTAAAATAGTAAAAAATATTTTTGATTGAAATTTTAAGTACCTTTTTTTTGATTCAACATAAAAATCAATTTTCTTTCTACATTTTGAAATTTATCACCAATATTTCTTCCCAAAGAATAAAAAATTTTTATTTTTTTTCTCTCCAAAAAAGTAATCTAAAAATTCAGTATTAATATTAACAACCATATTTGTTGATAACAAATGATATAATTTTACAACAAAACCACAAATGAATGAGCAATCTATCAATTTTTGCATAAAATGATTAACGGGTCACCAAAGAATAAGTATATACATATAATTAATAAGGGGAAAAAATGTTAGAATTACTCAAGTACTGTTCTTGCATTTAGAATTCAGAGACTCACTCCAAGTACCAAATAACAGAATTATCTTAGCTTTGTTACCGCAATGACAGGTTGGCTAATAAAATAAAGTAAATTAACTTTTTCCGAGGGGTAACTTATAATAACTCAATATAATGAACTTAAATAGTTAAAAAATAAAATATTGAGGACTTACAACTTTTTTAACTGATTCACAGATATTTCAGTTGATTTAGAACGTATGTGGTCTTCAGTTCTATATTCCATTCTAAAAAATAGAAAAAAATGTTAACATATACTTTTTACCTAGTTTGCTTGCGAATGGGGTATTAAAATTGACCTCACAAAAGGGTTAAAGGTGGGGATAATGAAAATTATCCGTTTCATGAGAAAAGAAAACAATTGGTACCATTTTTTCATTTTGACCTAATGTTTTTGTTTTTTTTTTATTTATATATATATATATATATATACATATATATGTATCGCCCAAAATTTCATGCTCACGGTTCTGAGAAAACTGCCAGGTTGATAAGGCTGAAATTTTTTTGAAAGATAATTCTCATATTGAAGCAAGTCCGAAAGAAGATTTTGGCTTATTGGTTAGTTTTTGAGATAACTGAAAAACAAAAAATTCCTGGATCATTTTTCTGAGATTCTGGGAAAATGACAAAATGGATTGTACTGAAATTTTCACTATACATTATGTTGATCCAAGTTTCTTAGAAGTTTGGTGCCTATTAGTTCAGTAGTTTCTGAGAAAACTGGAGAATAAAAATTTCTGGAAAAAATTTTGTTTACAGTTTTGAGAAAACTACCAAATAGAGCTGAAATTTTTATGAAAATAGCTATTGTATGGGAGAAGATCTAAAAGAAGTTTGGTGCTCATCGGATTTAGAGTTCTTAAGAAAACTGGAAACAAAAAATCTCTGAAAAAGTAGTTTTTAGCGATAAAAAGATATAGATAACTGTGGACAGTTTTTTATTTCTTAACCTGAAACTAGCAATGAAATATCGTATATCGATAACCATAGATATAAATATCGAGCATCTGACTTTTCTAGCGAAGCATTGCTGCGCTAGTTTTTTTATTTGTAGACTAGAATATAGATTGGGTTTTTACCTCTGATCCTTTCTATTCAAATGAGTAACACAGTATATATTTATCAAAATATCGCAGGCTTGTGGAAAAACTTCAAACAAATTGTCCATACTTTCGTATTCATTCAGAACAAAAACAAGGAACTGAAAATTTTGTCCGCCATTTTCTCCGACCATTTTCAATAACATATTCATATACTGAAAAGGGATATTGAAAACAAATTTAGAAAAAATAATTATAATTCAATATCAATTATTTCAATTAGGCCTACAACTTACTTGCTCAATTTTCTTTTGATATGCTTTCATTTGCAGGACAGATTTCTGAAAAAACGCATAAATCCAATATTTGAGACAATCAGTATAGTAGGGAGTCGAGTGTATTTCCTCAACTCGTTTCCAGCTGTCATCCATCAATTGTAGCACAATTTTTTCAGATTTCAAGGCGATCTCAATTGACAATAGATGCTTTAAAGTTTTCAGTACAAGAAATAAATTTTCTTTTCGAATCCAATCAAACGTATCCAACACGAATTCAAAAACTGAGGATACTTCGAAATGCTGAAAAAATTTCGTCGAGTTCACTTTTAGGGAAAGTTCAAAAATACTCCACATCGTATTCCCAAAATTAGACGTAATATTAGATGCATCACAATTCATATTTTGAAACAAAGGTTTCTCATCTTCAATGAAATTTTTAATCACAATATTTATGTCGTCTACATACCCAACGCGGCATAGTTTCATATTTGTTTCAACGATTCCAAGAATCCAAAGAAAAATTTTGGTGCAACAATACGCAGATAAGTTTTTCCGAGTGTGCCAATTAATGATGGACTTATTCCACCACTCCTTTATGAGAGAAACTGAATTATAATTTTTTGAAAAACTTTTAATGCAACCATTGAATTTTTGCAAGCAAGATTCGTAGAAGTCCAACAGCTCAGCATTATTTTCAGATTTCATCATCCGCTGAATAATGTATGAAAATACGGAAGCAGAATTTTCTTCTAGCGTCGTCACTATGGTCGGTAATGTAACATAAGAACTTCTAACTTTAGAATCATTTCGAACCATGGAATAAATTTCAGCAAGAAGCATCAAATAATTGTCTAGGACCCGAGTTGGTGAATACGCATTTTGAAGAGCAGATGAGAAGGAAAAAATCATATTTTCAATACGATTTTGGAACGATCTGTCAAGCGCGCCAAAGGAATCATGCATTAGTAAAACGTCTCGGGCCAGAGGTAATAAGATTTTTATCGACGAACGTTTACCGCATTCAATCTGTGAAGTCAATTTCTCAGTTATCAATTTTTCAACTGATTGATAATTAGCAACGGTTCTCAAGTACTCCACCACAACTGACCATTCATGTATCCCGCGTAACAAACATTCTTCATCGCTGAAATAACTGACGAAGTCGAATAAATACGTTAGTTCTTCAAGCTTACATTTGCAAATCTTGGTGACAAACCTGATGTAAGAACACTGAATAGCACCTCGAATCACGATATTATGAAAACGCTTAACGTTTGAAATGGTGTCTTTCAGCTGACTGGTAACTCTCATATCTAAGCATGGTTGAATATTACTTTTAATTAAAAAATCTAGAATGTAATACAAGGGTACCGGAGACCACTTAATTTCACTCAATACTGAGAATAATAATTCAAAAAAACACGTTTCTTCATCACTCACAAAATTATTAATCCACGTGATTACTGAATTTTCGAAGCCATCAAATTGGTGAGTTTTGAATAATTTTCTGTAAAGTGCCGAGTCATTTGCGGTATTCAGAAGCAATTTCAGCAAAATAGGAAAATGAGTACTTTTATACACATCATGTCTCACCTTCAGGAAACACAGAAAACCGTTCACACGAACAGTACGCGAGTCATGCTTCAAGGACGACTGAAACAAAATTAAAATCCAAAATATATCGATTTGTACAACAGGATCATCAAGTAGATCAGAAACTAACGAGAAAACTGGAAGAACCAAATGTGTTTGCTTTTCTTCCAAAATCTCGGAGATAGCGAAATACTTCTTCCACCATGATTGGTAAGATTTTAAATATTGTTCGTTCCAAATGCCATCCACTGAAGTTTGATGAGATGAATTCAAAGTCAAAAATTTCAGAATATGATTCATGTGTTTTCGTTCACAACTCTCATCTGTACAACACTTCCTCAAAACAGCCCAAAATTTTTCAGTATTTAAAATACGAGACAAATTATCATCCTTAAAGGAAGAATCAATAAAAAAACTAATAACCATAATATAAACCTTAGCGTAAGATTCATCGCTTAAAGTTCTATCAATCATTTCTGTAAGGGCTTGATGAAGTAAGATACAGTGTTTCATCACTTTTATGTAAGTCATAAATAATGACAATGCATGCGGCAGTAAATATTTTTCTTCCTCTACAAGAAAGTAGACAATCAATTTATCTAATCGGCAATTCATTTCTTCAGTAACTGCTTCACTCAAATTATTGTCATCAATATATGTCATAAACATATTGATTAACTTCAGATAACGAGATAACTGCAGGTTTCTACATACTTCATCGTCTGTTTTAAATTCAGCTAGAAGAGCTTGAACATTAGTCATCACCGAAATAAGCCCCGATTTTAGTATTAGGAGTTTTTCAGGAGTTTCTTGTAAACCTAATATCGATAAAATCAACTCTCGAATTTCTTTTAAATCAGAAACGTATGAATCCTGAAAATTATCGACATTGTTAACGTACCACTGCACGAAAATAGCCAATTCTTCGGAGCACGTAGGTGACAACTTGATCCCGAGAGCATATACAACGTCCACATTTGCCTTCAAAACTTTATAGTTCAATTGATTTAGTCCAGTTTCTCTAATATGTGAAATGATGCTAACAATGTGAGCACCTGGAAATTTCTGATGTAAAACTGAAGTCATTTTTCGGCAAGTACAGGTAATTTATCATCAAAATTCTAAATGCAAATCCGCAGAATTAGGAAACAAATGAAGAAAAATGAATTAAAATTACGAAAATATAAAACGAAAGCACAATACAATCATACTGAAAACAACCGTAAAACAAAACCATAAACTTATTACTTAATATTAATAAGGGAAATAGGTAAAAAAAAATATAAATTTTTCAGATTTACAGAGATTTTCGGATTTTTAGATTTGAGATTTGAGGAAACTGTTGAGGTCTTCGAGTTCGAGGATATATATATGATGGAGGCGACACATGGGAACTTCGGTGTCCTACTTAAAGCAAGCGCTTCTACAAACACGTGTACATCCTGTTGTTCTGCACTCCACCCACACACACATACTATCACTTAGCGCAACTACTTTCGATAACGCGAACTAACAATATTCAGGTTGTGCGAACAAACACGACTTTTTTCATTCGTTCACCCTAGAACGCTGAAACTCATTTCCCACTCAAACTTTGAACTTGTAATGGAGGGAGATCGTTCAGCTTCCTCAAACTTGTAATTTGTAATTTGAATCATTGCATTATAGTATCTCTAACTGTTGGGATACGATTCCCTCACTACCTCACGAACACGTAACTGTACATTAATCAACACTGCATGTAACACATTATTACATTTATTCGTTTTACACGTGGCGACACTGATCGCCAACATAATATTCTTACCGCCACTGCTCAACGGAGAATGTTCTCCGTTCGTCAGTCGTTGTACAAAAGTTATCAATAAACCTATTTTAAAGATGAACATCCGTACTTAATTTTCTTTAATGAATCAATCGAAACTCACCTCAACATGGTAGCCAGAGCTGCGTACCAGAAAAAATACGTGCGGAAATCGAAATGTGTTTGTGTTAATCGTGTAATTTGTTAAAAGTAAAAAAGTTTGTGTTTCACGCAAAGTGAAAGGACTTAGTGCCGTGTGATACCTCCACGCAAAGTGGAAGGAAAGTTAAAAGTTCGTGAATGCAAAGTTCAATTCCGGTGATCGAGTAATTATCCTGGAAAAGTTGAAAAAATCTCAAACCAAGCAAATCACAGGTAAAAGTTAAATTTAATGAAAACATCAGTGAAATCTTGGGCACCGGTGAAAACGTCGAAATCGAGAGTTTGGTGTAAGTAGATCAGGTACGAGAGAATCCTGTGGTTTGGTAAACCAGCTTGCAGAGTCAAAAATGGCTGGCAATTGTTCGTACTGTGTTCCGAAAAGGAAATCGAAGTCAAAAAGTCGAAAGTCTGAAAGTTGCAGCGTCGGAAGTCTAAGTCACCTTTGAAAGGAAGCAGCAGAAGAACACCAAAAATACGAAAAGGAACTTAAGATAAGTAGAAATTTAAAATAATTAATGGATAATTGGTGTGGTTTTATTCAAAAGTAATAGTAAAAAATCCTAAAATTTCAGTAAAACAAAGTAAAAGATTCGAAATATTTTCATGTTAACTCTGAACCAAAATCATAGGAAAGTTGAAACTTGAAAGGCACCATTGGTAACCTTTCAAACTTTATCTTGTTGGTCGAGAGTGGTAGAAAAAAGGAAATATTTGTTGAATGAGCTACATCTAGCATAACAATAGAAAAATAATTGTATAACCATTGACTTTGGTGACAGATTTTTCCTGTCCACGATCTACAAAGAGTATTTTCAGTCGATAAAAGATAATGAATTATTTTCCTTTTAGCATTAACCTTTTGTATTTCTGTTGAATAATTTTTACCTTGAGATTTAATTTATGTTTTAACGTGTTCAACAGAATCATTTTTGTTCTGGAACAAGATCCAAAGCTTAAACCAATTTGATTTAAAACTTTGTGGCGATAAAATACTAGAATTTGGATCAACCGAAAAGAAGTTGAAACAACAGTGGAGAGATCAGCTCATCGTCAGCGGCAGATTTTGTGAGATTTAATAAGAACATTGATTAATTATTAAGAATTATAGTATAATATTTGACTTGCATTCCCGATCGAGCGACTAAGACCGTGTTGTGCATAATCGTGTGGTTGAGACCATGTTACCCCCTAGAATTAAGTTCTCGTGTTTCTGAAGTAGGACCCAAAACTCCCAAAAAACAAAAATTAATAAAATGTCACGTTTTGACGCAAAGAAAGTTTTTGACGGGAGAAATTATGACGCATGGAGGACCATGATGGTCTCTACACTTTATGCAGAGGGATTATACCCAATTATGCAGGACAATGAAACCGAAGTTCTATTTTTGGGATTGGAATTAAACAGTTTTTTAAACCCTGAATCTGGCAATGCTAGTCCAGCTAATAGAATGGCATATTTTCGCAACCAGGAAAAGGGGAAAGCTTTAATCTACCAAGGACTAAACAATGACCTGATTGAGAGAGTAAAAGATCTAAAAACCATAAATCATATATTAAAAGTTATCGACAAAAGGTATAAAAGCTGCACGCAAGTTACATATATAAATGCGAAGCAGGCCTTTCAAAGACTAAAATTCAATAGTGAGGGGAATATGAGAAGTTATCTGGACGTATTTTCAAAATCAGCCCAAAAAATAAGAGACTGTGGGAAAAACTTAGACAAACAGGAGGAGATAGAACAACTCCTAATATCCCTAAACATGGATTATGACATGACTAGATTGGAGTTTAATACTTTGAGTCAGGATCACAAAACCATTGAAACCCTTCACGCAATGCTGATCGAAAGGTCAGACAGATTATATGACGAAAAAAAGTCAAGATATAATAATAATAAATTTCATAACTTCAATCAAAATAATAAAAACCAAAGATCCCAATACGGGGGAAACTATAACAGAGATAATAACATAAATAGAAGTCAAAATTACGTTCAAAATGTAGATCAGGGGAAGATGACACACAATAATAATCAAAAGTCAGATATGCCTCAAAATAACAACAATAATAATTATGAGAATAGAAAATATAATCAAAATCAAAATAACTTGCCAAATGCGAACAATTTAGTATGCTTTAAGTGCCATGGCAAGGGGCACATAGCTAAGGTATGTCCATCAAATAAAGAGGGTACAGCACCCCAAAATAAACCAGATGGTCCAGCACAAAATACCCGATATGGACGTAATAATAATAACAGTAATAACAAAAACAAAAAAGAGATCGATGTTCAGTGGTCCATGATGATAAGATATAAGGACAGCAAAAATAACAAAAGCACAGATAATAATAAATTAATAAATTTAATAACATCTAGGGATACAAGATATGAATCTAACCCAGAATATATTCCCCTTATAAATAGGATCATGTTAGACGGTGGGGCTGTTGCTCATGTAGTATCAGACCTATCAAAACTATCAAGCCCCATAATGTTGGAAAAACTGATAGAGTTAGAATGTGCCATCCAGGACACTTATTAATTGCCACACATATAGGAACTATGTTCATTAGGGTAGAAAATTCTGAGAGGAAACAAACTGTCATAAGACTAAAAAATGTACATTATGTGTCATCCCTGAATGTGGACCTAATGTCGGGGATTAAAATAACTGAAAATAGAGCGCTTGGCATAGACCAAAATTTCTCTGCAGCGCATATATACGTCCGTGGGACGAATGAAGTAATTTTTTCAGCCCCAAAAATAAGGGGGTATAAATGGTAAAATACGAAATCGTACAGGAATCCACAGTCAATATAATAGAAGACGATAATGACTTAAATAAAATATGTCCTTATAAAAATGAATCGAATAAATTGGCATGTATGCCTAATGTAAATTCCCAAGATGAATGGATGGAATATGAAATAGAAGAGGAAATTGTTGAGGACAGTCAGGAAAGAAAGTGAAGAGAATAGAGAGAACACAATTGATAATAATGAAAATAATAATACAATAATAAATCACAATAACGAACAAAATAATAGTCAAACCCAAAATAGGGAAATGAGTGAAGATGGTAAGGAAACAAATGAGGATGTAGGTATAAACATTAATAATAACACCATAGATAATAACATAATAAACAATAATCAAGAAACTAACAAAAATACAGGGGAGTTAAAAATAGACAAAAAAATGATATGGCACAGAAGATTGGGACACTTATCTGGAAAAAATTTAAGATTCTTAACAAAGGTCTCAAGAGGTATTCCTAATGGAATAATATTCCAAGATGACGAGTTTAGTCGGTGCGAGATATGTGCGAAAGATAATTCAAAAAGGTTAGGGCACAATAGCACCCAGACCAGACCAGAAAGGAAACTAGAACTCGTTTCATCGGACACAATGGGCCCTTTTCACCGGGTATATATGGTGAGAAGTACGTGTTAATATTTGGGGACCACGCCACAAAATACACCTTTGTCTCCACCATTGAAAAAAATCAATGGTGTGTGAGGAGTTTAAAAAACTTTACGTGAAATTAAAATCAAAATTTCCGGACCATCCCATTGCAACCCTAAGGTGTGACAATGCTAAAGAATATTTGGATTCACATATGAGGACTTTTTGTGAGGAAAATGGCATAAGTCTCGAGCCCGTCGTTCCGTATTCACCGGAGTTGAATGCGATGGCCGAAAGGCAAAATCAAACGATTATGGCTAGAACTAGAGCTATGCTGTTTGACTCCAATTTGGACTTCAAGTTTTGGTCATTGGCTGTTCTGACGGTGGTTTATGTCATAAATAGGAGCCCAACTAGGGCAAACAAAGATAATAAAACCCCTTTTCAAATGTTTTACGGCATAAAGCCGGATCTATCCAATATGAGAGTTTTTGGGTCTCTCGCCTATAGACATATTCCTATAGAAGTTCGCCAACAACAGGCCACAAAAAATAAAAAAAGAAAACAAATAGTGAACACCCGAAACTTACACAACGAGCTGACAAAGGGGTATTTGTGAGTTACACAAATAGTGGGTACTGCATAAGGGACCCATTAATTGACAAATCACACGTTACTTGTGATGTCAGATTCGATGAAACGAGGAACATAATAAATATAGATAATATAAATAATAAAAATACAAATAAACATAATGATAATAACATAATAGAAACCCCCGTAATATTAAATCTATGTAAATCAAGATATAAAAATTACATAGAGGACCACATCCCTCAAAAATGGGAGTATGTTGAAAATAACTCTTTTAGGGAGGAATGGCAACAAGCCATTACTGACAAGCTGAAGTCATTGTCTGATATGGGTGTGTGGGAGGTCGTTCCCAGAGAAAGAAATGTGAGGTTGGTAGATACGAAGTGGTGTTTCACCACGAAACCGAACAATCAAGGCATTCACATACCGAAAGCCAGGTTGGTTGCAAGGGGTTTTAAGGACCTTACCCACTATTCTCTAACCAAAACATATGCCCCGGTGGTCCAGTATTGGCTTATAAGATGGATACTGTCAATCACAAATAAATATAACTTAAATATAATACAATTTGACATAAAAACAGCCTTCCTTAATTCAGAAATAAGATACCCTATTTTCATATCAAATCCCAGGGGATGCCAACTAGGCGAAAATAATTGCCTGAGACTAATCAAGTCAATATATGGACTGAAAACGTCTTCTAAAAGTTGGTACGACTTGTTAAACTCGACAATAATTCAAGCTGGATTTGTTCAATCAAAAATAGACAGATGCTTATATACAAAACAAAATGATAATGGTGCAATGGCACTTGTAATAGTCTATGTGGATGACATGTTGTTGGCTAGCAACCACGACGAGTGGACACAAGACCTAATAAATATATTTAAAAAGAACTTTACATTAAAGATAGAAAAAAATCCAACTTTCTTTGTCGGTTTTGAAATAAGTCGGGACATCCCGAGGAAGCAAATAATATTGACACAAAATAGGTATATAGATAAAATCCTACGTAAGTTTGGTATGACGGAATGTAATCCGTCAACCACACCCATGGAAACAGGGCTTAAAATAAGGAAGCTAGCTAATGGAATAGACGACACTGAATATAGGGCCATGATTGGGAATCTGCTATATGTGGCAAGACTGACCCACCCGGATATTGCCTTCGCCGTCAATTACTTGTCACGGTTTCAGGCATCCTCAAATAGCAAAATTAAGAACTATGTTCGTCGCATTATTAGGTACCTTAAAACAACAAGGGACTTCTCTCTTGTATTTCACTCTGACCAAACTCAAATTAAGGCATTTGTCGATGCGTCGTATGCACCCAATGTAGACGATTCACCCATAGAAATAGAAAATTTGTAGAAAGGGTGCTCCACAACTGGTTACATGATATTTGTTAACGGAGACTTGTTAAATTGGGCCGTTCACCGGCAGAACTCGGTTGCAACATCGTCAACTGCAGCCGAATTAATTGCGTTGAATGACGCACTGGACGAAATATACGTGATCTGGAGACTCACTGAGAGCGTTTTCTCTGTAACCAACTCAGTGCAGGTGTACGAGGATAATATATCCGCGTCACGCATTGCATCTGGGGGAGGTCAGAAACGCTCCAGATCACTACCGATCAAATGTTATGCAGTTTAGGAAGCTTTTCAAAATAAATTAATAATGTTTAACGATATCAGGTCTTCCGATCAAGTTGCTGATATTTTAACTAAAGCACTTGATCGAAAAACGTACCAAAATATTGTTATGAGAATACTCCGAACAAGTCAACCTTTCGGCCAATAGTCTTAAATGACTCAACCCTCAAAATTTTTTTGATATTTGGTTTTGGACTGCAGATGGGCATCGGTCTTTTAGCACCTATCGTAAACCGAGCGGTCCATATATCGTTTCACAATTCATCTCACAATGTTCAATAGGTTCCCCGTCACTGCTCTACCTCTCTTATTGGTATCAGCATTCCCTAATATATACCATTGATTCCCACAATAGTAAATTTATATTAAAAAAAAAAAACACACACGATTAATTATAAGGACATATATAAACATAATAATATTATCTCTCTACAGCTGACAATGAGGAGATATCGATCTCTCGACTGGTTTTATATATGTTAAATTAAAAATCACACAATATTTATAAGACGTGACACTAAAACATAAGGTTAAATATATACCTCATGTTAACACTTACACGATATATTTAAGATAAAACAAAATTTCAATATATGAACTTATACCCATTTTAATTGTACAACATTATACTAGTCAACGACATACCTAAATTTTTTTTGTTTGTTCTACCATTTTTATATATATATATAGCAACTTTATGTGACACCTATATGTAATATTTTTGACTGCTATTGCTTATTTTGTTTGTATGTTTGTTTTAAATACATGCAATATGTGACTTTATTTTTACTTGTATGTTCGTTCGTCCGTTTTGAATCGCATGGGGGTGTTTGGATACGATTCCCTCACTACCTCACAAACACGTAACTGTACATTAATCAACACTGCATGTAACACATTATTACATTTATTCGTTTTACACGTGGTGACACTGATCCCCAACATAATATTCTTGCCGCCACTGCTCGACGGAGAATGTTATCATGAACGACGGAGTCGTACACGATACGATAACGATATTGCTTAACAATATCGTTATCTCACTGACGTCACAGACCACATCAATGACGTCAGTAGAACAGACCAATCACAAACATTATCCAGTTACACACACATACAAGACAGAAAGTTCGTTAGAGAGAATGACGAATGACGTAATATGGTAAATGGCGACGAGCGTGAACACAACCACGCTCTTTATTATTGATCTCACTACATGGTAGCACAGCAAATACCGGTCCTCGAAGTAATATAAGTTGTTTTTAAGTTGTTTTTATAAATATTCGTGTCATTTTTTTCTCTTCTATTCGGGCAAACCCTCATTTTAAACACAACAAACTCGCGTGATAAATTGAACAAAGAAACGCATGTCCACAACAAACATCGCAGAACGAAACAAATGTAAGTACAACAAATACATATTTATATAATTAGAAACTATACATTAAACAACAATTAGCATATCTTTATACAAACAAGTGAGATTAGATTAAGTAAATTAAAAAATATGCCCACACTTCCACGTGCGTAACAATATCGTAAGTAACACATAATTTAATACTGTTTCACAGACCAAGAAATGGGAAAGAAGAAACCCAAAACCACAGAAGGAACAAACACGCAAAATGAACCAGATGATCAATCCAAAAGCGCCCATCCATCACCACTCCTCTTACAAGAACAACCGTGGCAACATCCATCACCACTTACAAGACACCTCACTGACCAAACACCCGCCATACAACAAACCACAACTCATACATCAAACATATCGGGCACAAGCAAGGAAACAAAAAACATTACTTTACTGAAAATGGTCACAATAACTTTACCTACCACTCTCACGCATACGATCACAAACCCCAATCCTCAAACAACATACTCAAACATAACATCATCAGACACTTCACAAACCTCAAGGTACAGACCAACGACAACAGCCTTATTAACAACCACTAACAAACAACTAATAACACAAGGGATACTACCCATCCCAAATATTATACAATCGTCACAACCACGTCAAACACTATACACAACAACCTTACCAGCTACACAACAAACATACAAAAACACTCAACGAACATACATCGAAATTTCCATGGCAAGAGCAGAAACTAAAATTCAACAAGCTCGCAACTACAACGTAGCATTATATCAACCAGCAGACGTACGTATTTTCTTAAGTGTATTACAATTTCAACTAACAGATTTAGAAAACCTACCACCGGACGCAGACACTCACTTCTACCAAACAGCATACGACATTAAAGAACATCTTACTATACAAATTACGAAACTAAATAACGAATTTGAGGAACTACAAACAGCCTGAAAAATGCAACAACAAACAGCACAACAATGTATTCAATCCAGTTCGAGAAAAGTAGGGGAAGTGGTTCGCGTGTGAGATGATCGTATGACATATATTATATATATAGCTGTGATGATGATGATGATGAAGAAGGAGATGTGGTGGGATTTCCGTTACAACCCCCCCCTGAAATTTTACCATTCGAGTTCTTCATCATCATGTCCGCTGAAAGTAATCGAATTATTATTCATTAAAAAAAATTTCGAAGTACAAAAATAAAGAATGTAGAATAAGAAATTAAACAAAAATTTTTTTTTTAAATTATTGTGATCATATTATTTCAACATTATTGTGGTAACTTTTATTTCATTGTAAAAAAAATTTCGTTTTGCTGCGCTTCGAAAAAAAATGATTAATCGAATAAAATAAATAAAATACCATAAATAAATGATATGGTAACATGCATAGGAATATTCAATAATAGTATATGATATATAAAAAATGGTAATGTGTAAAAAAAATATTATAATAGTATAAAAATTGGTAACATGCAAAAATATTCGAGTATTATGAGTAATAAATGATTCATTTATCATGTGTTTTGAAAGAAAAAGAAAAAGAGAAAAAAATATTCACAAAGGTATTTCCGATTATCGGTTCGATAAATTTGAAAGAACGTTACGTTTTGTATCTTATCTTAAAAGTATGACATGCAATGGATTGTAGAATAATATACATTGCATCCCTTATTATCTTTCTTGCGTTACTATTGTATTTGAACTGGCATCTAACATGTTTTATGATAATGCAACTTCATCGATTTATCTTAATTGCGGTCATGTAATGGGTTTTAATCTTTATTGTGTTTATTGTTGGCTGATTTCCTTTCATCATTTGTGTGGGAATATTTCGTATTTTTCTCACGCTTGTTTGAAAATGTATAGTGTTTTAATTATTCGAATTGTAGGGTTTTTTCTTGCTCGATTTTAATGCTGTTTTCTTTGTTACATTTTTCGAGAATTCAAGTATCTATTTCTGGCAAGATTTTTCTAGTAAAAGGTTTTTGTTAAGTACTATTTTTGCAATAATTAAAGGTTAATTTTTCAGCAATTATTTTCATGTTACGACTTATATTTGGACTTGGGACGACTTGTACTTGGAAGAAAATATTCTCTATATTTTATATAATTTGAAACAAAAGGATTTTTATGTATTACATGTATATGTTGGTATCATTCAATATTTTGACAATTACATTTTCAAATTTCGTGCGATCCAGAGATTCTGCCAGAACATCGGCCAATTGATTCTCCGAACTCACAGCCCTAAAATATATTACTTTGTCCTTTAATGCTTCCAACATCGAGTAACATTTAATCACCAGAGCCCTTGACTTTCCCTGACTTCCCCCTGAACATATCTTTTGGGTGGAAATATTGTCTTCCATTATATCAACGATCAATTTTTCTCCAAAAATTTCATAATTCATATATTGTATGACTTTTATTGTGTCTAAGGTGTCAAAAACTGCAATTATTTCTGCTGCAGTACTTGATGAGGCGTGAATTGTTTGCTTGGAGCAATTCCACTCCACCAAGTCTCCATTAGCAAATAACATAAATCCAGTTATTGACTTACCTTTTCCAAGATTATTTATTTCTATATTTGTTTCGTCAACCTGGGGTGCATATGAGGCGTTGATATAGGCCTGTATGCCATCCCCTTCTGATTTGTATATTAAATTATAATTTTTTGTTGTATTGACATATCTAAAAATTTGTTTTACGTAATTTTTAAGAGTTTCATTAGAATTATTTTGGAAATGGGAGAAGAAGTTGACTGGAAATAATATGTACGGCTTTGTGAGTCTTGCTAAACATAATAGCCCTCCTATCATTGACCTATACACAGTGTCATCTCTACCATTTTCAATTTTATCTATTTTTAATCCCATTTCCATAGGGGTTTTAGTATTTTTTAATTCTGAAATCCCAAATTTCTTTAACATTTTATATATATGTTTTTATTGGGAAAATATTATCGTATTATTTTCAACATTTCTAACTATTTCTAGACCCACAAAAAATCTAGGATTATTTATAATAATGATTGTGAAATTCTTTTGCAATTCTTCATTTATTTTTGTAATGGATATTTGTGAATTTGATGCAATCAATATGTCATCCACGTATGTTAAAAAGTATATTTTTTCTTCATTATTATTAATTATATATAAACATCTGTCACTTTTAGCTCTAGTAAATCCCATATCCTTCACTTTCATATCCAATAAATCATACCTCTATTTACTGGATGTTTTCAACCCATAAATTGATTTTTTTAATTTGAGTACCTGGTTTGTGTTGATATTTATCCCTTCAGGTCTTCTTACAAAAATAGGTTTTATTATTGGTGAATTTAAATAGGCGGTTTTCACGTCGTATTGTACGAGTATCAATTTTTCCTTATTAACTATAGATAATAACCATCTTATGGTTCCAATTGATGCAACTGGGCCATGGGTTTCGGCAATACCATACTCTGTTTGATATTTAAAACCTCTCGCTACAAGTCTCGCTTTTGGTTTTGGATTTCTAAATTCATCAAATTTTATTGTGAAAATCTAACGTGTATCTATGAGTTTCTGGCGATCATAATCTACTATTTCCCATACCTTCATGTCATCGAGAGAATTGAATTCGTCATTAATAGCTTTGATCCAATCCTCCCTAAATGGGTTTGTATCAATTTCAGAAAAAGTTTTCGGAATATTATCCTCTATATATGTTTTGTTATATTTAATATTAATAATTTCCGTTACAACACATCCAACTATATATCCTATTGGAGGAAAATCTCGCAACGTGCATTTTTTTATAAACACTGGCGTACAAAACTACAAAATATCTCACTTTTACATCGATTTTTGATTCTGAGCATATGTATCTTCGAGGATTTATGTATATGATGGAGATGACAGGAACAATTTTAACATGGGTTGAGTGTCCAGACTGTAGATACCGCATGCTGGTAAACGAAGTACCCCAGACTGAACACCCCAACTATTCGAAATCAAAAATCGGCGTAAAAGTGAGGTAGTTTTTACTCCAGTGTTTATAAACAAATGCACATGGCGAGATTTTCCTCCAATCAGATATTTAGTTGAAAATGCACGCACATGTTTGTAGAAGCGCTTTCTATAGGTAGGACACCGAAACTTCCCATATGCATTATTATCTTCGACGTTGATTTTTGAGCTCTCGGATTGAATTTCGGAAGTTTTTTCAATAATTTAACGATGGTACATTCTACGTAATTAATAATTCAATTCATAAGCATTGACGATATTCTGCAATTTCTGCATTTGATTCATTTCACTAGTATAATCTTCGCAATTTGTTGTTAGTGAAAAGAAAATATGTCCCTTGATTTTTCTGTTGAAGAAGAAACAGTCGAACAAATGTAATAAAATAAAGTTTTTCTCCTGCTTAACAGCACTTTTCAGCATTCCATAACTGTTTCAGGTGAAGTAAATTATGTATTTATTTTCATGGACATGTAGTTTTCTCAACTGTCGAAGAATGATCTTGGCAAACAATTTTTTTTCTGAATTTCGAAAGAAACGTTGATTTTTATTGAAAATTTTTTTTACATGCTAGTTTGTTATTTCAATCATATATCAGGGAAAAGTACCATGGATTTTGAGTTTATTTTTTGTAGCGTTACAATAATTGGTTATTTTTTCGTCTCTAGCTGATTCCTACTAACGCACCCATTCCTTCATCTGTTTGTGGACATCCATCATGAGTTCGCCCAAATTAGAACATCGACGACAAAATCTGAATCCTGATGAAGATGGAGGTATCATTTTCTGTTTTAAATTTTATTTTGTTAATTAATACATTTCTCTCTAACGTCATTTATGTCAAAATTACATTTTTAGACGAATCCTTAATTGGGCATCCTCAATCGTCAATAAACTCGTCCATCTCCGACGCCTCACATTCGTTGGAAGCGCATCATCTTAGACAAGATCTGAGATTTTTTTTTAAAAATCCTATTCAAAAATGGAACGCAAGGCGTCGATTTCCGTTTAAATTCATGATTCAAATTATTAAAATAATCGTGGTAACGCTTCAGGTACCGTGAAAATTTTCGATATTTTATTTACTTTTATTTCGTATTCTGTAACATATTCTTCTTTATTATTTGGTTCACAGCTATGCATTTTCGCCGAGAGTCGCTATAATCATATGAATTATGCACTGAATAATAAGGTTTCTTTTTCACATTTATTTTTAAATATATGGGATTCCAGTAGAGAAGTTACCAATTATCCTCCAGCTGCAGGACCTCTTGCCTTGTATCAGAAGAGCGATTTTTATTCTAGTGTTAATTTTGCCGTCAACAAAGTACGTCTTCAGGAGGAAATAAATGTGGTGTGGCGACTAGTTTGTTTTTAAATACGTGTTCCTTGAATGTGATTTTTCAGTATGGAAATTTGTCAGATTCTATCGGTCCTTATTCTCACTTGCGAGAAAAAAACGTTTCCCATCCGCTCGAACTTGGTATTTGTCTATATGCACGGAATTCAATTACCAAACAGTTGAATGAAAGATGCGGTATGAAAAGTTACCATGTTTGTTTTATGATTAACAGAATTTTTGGGAAGTAATTAAATATTTTTTTTTTTTAGATCGGTGGCAAATTTTGATACAAGATATGTATAATTTTTCTATCGAAAATTTTCTAAAATCGCAAAGTTTCGTTATTGACTTTGATTTGTTGCAAAAAGTCACCCTCCATTTTCCATTATTGGCGCATGTGAGAAAATTGGATAATACTCGCTGTTCTAAATTCAATGTCTTAGTAAGAAATAGACAATTTCTGTTTGATAATGAAAACTCTCAGATGAAACATTTATTTTCGTATATATGTACCTACAAGTAATTGTATTTTCAGATTTTATTCGACAATCGAAATTTAGACGGTCAATTATTGGTTTCTTTAACATCAAATTTGAATAAATTACGATGTCCTGAAGATCTATATGTTGCAAGTAAGTAACTTCATTTACTCGGGTTTCAATCCCGGAAATGTGTAAGCTTTTACTCGTGTTTCTTTTTACATTATTATCAGTTTTACATTTACGAATATTCTTTGTTGATCTTGACCAATGTAGGAGAAACTGAATTTTTTTCAAATTTACTCAACATCACTGTCATCATTGTTTGTACCTGTTCCTTAATTCTATGCTTACGATCAATCATAAGAGCGCACTTATTAAAATACGTACGTTGTATTCAAGTTAGAATATCTTCCTTAATATTTAAAAAACCGTCGTGTTAAATTTTAATTTTTGTAGACTTCGATTATTATTAGAACAAAAATGTCTGTTCTTTTATTATTAGATATCAACACAGAACATTTAAATTAACCTGTTTTTTCATTTCCTTTGGTAATTTAAAATTTATTTGTTTCCAGAAAACTATTAATTTTTTCAGAAGAGCCAAAGGCGTGGAATTGAGTAGGGAAGGGAGATTAGAATTCTGGAATTTTTGGTTCATAATGATTATTGTAAATGACATTCTCATCATAATTGGATCTTATGAAGAAGGAAGAATCTCCCGAGATGTAAGAAACTTACTTCTATTGAAGTAATGATTTCCAGTTTCCATTCGTCCAGTTCTTGTAATGTATATATATATATTTTTTTTATAGGTCTACACCATGGAAGAATGGAGTCTCTGCAGTTTGTGTCTGGGCACCGGCAATATGTTAGTCTGGTTTGGCGTACTACGATATTTTGGATTCTTCAAGACGTATAATGTTCGTTTCTTTCTTCTTTTTTCTTTCCATAAGATCTCAAACTGAAAAATGCATCAATTTTTGAATTCATTATTTTTTCAGGTTGTGATACTTACGCTTAGACGCGCCTTTCCACAAATGATGCGATTTCTCTTGTGTACTCTGATTATTTACGCTGGCTTTGTATTTTGTGGCTGGCTCGTCTTGGGACCTTTTCACATCAAAGTACATTTTGAAATGATAAAATTGAGAAGCATTTTTAGTCTAAAAAGTAAATCTTTAATTATTCTTTGTTTTAGTTTCGCTCTATTTCGAGAACGTCAGAGAATTTATTTTCTCTTGTAAATGGCGATGACATGTTTGCTACGTTCACCATTTTAGAAAATCCATCTTCATTACTCTGGTGGTATTCAAGAATTTATCTGTATTCCTTCGTTAGTTTATTCATATACGTTGTCCTTAATCTTTTCCTTTCGGTAATATTAGACGCTTACGAAACAATTAAGGTTAGTTTGATCTTCATTTTAACGAATACGTTCAAGATTAAGATAATATATTTGTTGGTATATTTTTTATTTTTTTTTTTTGTAACCAGGAATATTACTTACATGGCTTTCCTAAATCTGATTTACAAGTTTTTATTTATGAGTCTGATGGCAATGCAATGTATTATGAACAGATTCTTCGTGATAACCAAGAAGGATATGATCACGGATTATGGTGCCATCTTAAAAGAGTTTTCACCTGGCTTTTCCCTCGGTGATTTTGTCTCAAAAATAATTGAACGCCATAAATCATTATTCGTTAGAAGAATAATTGTTTTACCTGTTATCGTATTCCTATTTTAATTTTTTTAAATTTTCATCACGAAACTGTTGTGTTTCGATCAGTGAGATATTTTTGAGTTTAGTTTTCCATTGAAAGTGTAATTATGACGTGAATTTTTCAATTTATTTTTTACATTCGTTGTCGATGATTCTTGGATCCGATATTTAATTCTTATCGATTGAGGAAACAGTATTGTGTGATGTGACTCCTGTGTTTCCATCACCTATTTTATATTTCTTCTTTCCACAGAAATACTGCATGAAGTAAGAATGAACTTGTAACTGAATCAAGAATGAAATTTACTCCCGTTGAATTCGTATTTAATATTATTGACATATTTTTAAAACGAATCATAGAGATTATTGGTTTCATTATTGATTCACTTGATTGTCTAATCATTATAAAAATACATGTTTATTATACGTAAGCAAAAAAAAAAAAATTTCATGAATTCGTGGAGTCGTTTTTCGCTGAAGTGTGAAAATTTTGCATGTGTTTATAACTTCAATCTAAATATTACTTGTTTACCCTAAAATTTGAATTTTAGGTACCTCTTTGAATTAATAGTCATTTTATAAAAACTTATATATTTTATTTACACTATTAAAAAATGTTATATTAGATTTCTTTGTTTCATTATTACCGGTCGTACGTGTTTAAGTAATATTGTATCTGATTATTTAAGAAGATATTGACGAATTTATCCTCGGAAATTTTGAGTTGCTATATAGGTACCTATATTCTTGAGCAATAAGACTTTGCTTAATTTTTAACTTACTGTAACCAGCTGAGACTAAAAGAAGGGGATCCACCCCAGGCACATTTGAGGGCGTGTATAGCTCGATCGCAATGGGGGTTCGAGTCTTCATGACCTTCCCTTCCGACTTCTTCCCCCGCAATAATACCACTTCTACAAGAAAAATATAATTTTGTAGGTCAAACGTTGCTAAGGGAGGTCCAGAGTTCCAAGACCCCCCTTAAATACATGCCTGGACTTCTTATTGGTTCCAATAAAATTTAATTAAAGAAAAACTTTGAATCATTAACAATATGTCCACTGGACAAAGAGGGGGAATGTAGGCGGAGGTCTTGTTTTATTTTCAACAAAGATAATTTAGAAAACCGAAGCGGGGGCCTCAAAATGAGAACCTAACGACCCTCTGTTAGCTTTTGTCTGCCATTGCGTGTATCAGAATTCTGAACATCACGCGTGAGTGCGTAGTTTTTTCTTTGTTATGATTGCTTGCATCACTTCGCCTATGTAATACGAATAGATGATGACGTTGTAATAGGTAATTGTAAAAGAAACACGTGAGAAAAATCGTAAAAATGAAACCGCGTTGTTTACGAACGTCTCGCACACTCGCCCCGATTTCTTTCAGTGATCCTTAAAATAAGAAGTATCTTCTTATAGGTATTCTTAAATATGAGACTGACAACAGTATTTGTTCAAAAATTTTGAAAAGACAAAATCTTGTGTGTGTATATATATATATATATATATATATATATGTGTGTGTGTGTATAGGTTTACACTTGGATAATTTTTAAGTTCATGTCAAAAACAACCTTCGAATAAACGTTGAACAGTCTGCACATTCTGGATTGATTTTAGTGAAAATGTCACGTAAGCTGGAAAGGGAGTTTAGGTACGCCCGGCCTAATATTTATTGTAGCCTATATAAATACACAGGTACATAGCAATTTGTAACCTTGTTCAATGCGGTTAGGAATTCCCCAATAATGTGGAAAAATTATGAATCCGTAACTATATGCCTTCTCGATTTGCATCCGCACAGATGTAACTTCTTCCGCAGTTCAAGGTTGATTCGGTAGTATTTATGCATCGTTAATTTTGAGTTAAAACTTAATTCAAATGATAATCACTTTCATCATGACTCGTTGAAAACAAAAACAAAATGAACTTTGATTAAAATTGTCGAATTTGTTTATTTATTTTTGTTTCTCTACTACCTAACAATTAAGAATCGCTATATAGGTGTGCTAAATTTTCCTGAACAACATTTGCTTAGAAGATGGCCAATATAACTGTCTTCTTCATGCAAATGTTTTTTTCATGTCATTAATGCAGCAGTGCGTTAAATATATGCAACGGAGTGTTGATTTTTATGGTAATTGACATAATATATTACATCATTGTGTTTTACCTACAGATAAAAATTTTAATTCAGCTGAAATTTTAAAAAAGTGATCGTGAAAATGCCGAATTCTTCGAAATATGCATTGCATTTTTTTGCGCCCAACTTCAGTCTCGAACAAAGGGAGTACAGGAAGGAGCAGTTTGCTTTCGACCGCTTTAACGGGAGGGCCTCATATTGGTTCCAATAAAATTTAACTGGAAAAAATTGGGGTTCTATAAACTGCAGTGGATAAAGGAGGTGACTTGGATGATTTTCCATGGGCCCCATTCAATAGAGGCCCCGTTTAATGATTTCGAAGAATTTTATTAGAAAACCGTAGCTGGTGCCTTAAAATAAGAAGTCGCACGCTGGGTCAGGGTTGACCTTAGTTCGCCGCTGCACAAGCATAATATATGTATGTAGGTATACTTATAAAATGCTGGTAAAGGAATCACATTTTATACACTAACGGCGTTGATGAAAGAGTGCCGGTGATTTAGACCATTCCTTGACTGCGGAAAAAAATCGATCATCTTCTTACGGTGCGAAGGAGAGAAGAAAGAGACAAGAAACAATGTGTCTGTGTTAGTAGGTGCGTGGTTGTGTGCGTACGCGTGGCCCAAGAAGATCTTTAATTTTCACATTTTACTATGTAATACTCTACTAGTCTCTAATACATCATTGGGCATGTCTTTTGAGGCTCTGAATTCGAATTTGATGTTAATTTTATCATTGGACGCATTCTTCGACCCTTGTTGGGCCCAAAAAGTGTAACAATTTTTTATTTTCAGATTTTATTGTGTAATGTATCATTGGACATGTTTTTTTACCCGCTGAATTCAAATTTAATGTTAATTTTATCATTAAACCCATTTTTTGACCCTTGTTGGACCCAAAAAGGGGAGAACTCTTTATTTTTAGATTTTATTGTGTAATATATCATTGGACATGTCTTTTTAGATGCTGAATTTGAATTTCACGTCACTTTTATCATTAGATCCATTTTTCAACCCTCATTGAGGCAAAAAAGGGGACAATTTCTTATTTTTAGATTTTATTATGTATAATATCAGCAAACACTTAGCTCAGGGTTAGGGTTAGAGGTCCAAGACATCTGTCAAGCAAATCTGACACCATAGGCAGCTAGTACATATATATACTATATAAAATTACATATAAAAGCCAATTTCTTGTTACTACAGAATTGGATGAAATTTTTGATTGATAGTCATGAAATTTGAAACGAGCTATAGTACTAGCCAACAACCTGACCTATTGATTTTGTTGCAGATTAGCTCTGTATGGTACTTCCAGTATTGCTATGTTTGTTTCTGTTTAATTTTCAACTAAAACCTACGAAATTCAAAACAACTATTTGTTATAATTTACTATAAATTAGCTATTCATTTTAATGCGGATTTACTATAGGGTTCTTTCCGTAATACTATTTTTATTTTTATTTAGTCAACAAAATGCCAAATTTTGGACCAATAGGAATGTAAATCAGAACAAATATTTATTATGAACTATTCTAACATATTACTGATTTTGGTGCAGATTAGCTGGACAGTATTTATTATTTTGGCTATAAAATGCTTGATTTTGAACCAATAACAAGAAAATTTGCAAAAAATATCAACTATAATTTATTGCAACATACCAGCAATTCTGGTGCAGATGGGTGGGAAGTTACTTCCAAAAGTTAATTTTTGTTTAAATTTTGAAGGATATGATAATTTTTAATGGTGTAATTTTACGTTACGAGTTACAAAATTTAATAACAATTTTTCGTGACTAATTTTACAATTTTCAAAAACCCACTTTTTCTAACAGAGCTAGTTTTGCATTTGACAACTACTAAAATATGTTACACATTAAATGTTTCAGACCACCCCATGATATTTATTTATTTTTTTATTTAAATTTATTTGACCAACTTTTATATTTAATACTCACGGAGTTGAATACATTCAATTTATCGCCTTACGAGAATTACAGTAGGCAACTCATTATTCAGTCATCTATTTTTGACGTGAACTCCGTGAATATTGAAAATAGGCAGTTGGTCAAGAGAACCTTTTTTAATGAACTCCATAAATACAACAAGATGCTGGTCGAAAATAATATTTGGAGAATTTTTTGAATTTCCTCATTTGATATTATGGGAAATTTTGAAACTGAGAGCCTCTGTAACTCGAAACAAAGGATTTGTGGACCGGTATTTATATATTATGGACATCGGAATGGTTTGGACATTATTCATAATACCTGGATATGACGGGGCAATGTAATAAAAAATTCTACAAACCTAGCTAGTGAATACCCACGTCATTTTGGGCAGTTTTGTAAATTTGAAAAAAAACCTGATTATTGCAATGTGAAAACCTTAATTCAAAAATTACCTAATTACTTATCAGTTGTTGCTGAAATTTTAATTCTCATGATATTTTCAATTACACTTTTTTTTTTTTTTTTTTTTTTTTTTTTTTTTTTTTTTTTTTGTGTACAATAGCTACACTCTTTGAACTTGCAACCTCTTGTACAACTCCACCAACAACCTTGGCCTCCTGATAAATATAACATAAGCCATTTGTCTTCATCAAATTTTCTTGAAACAAAGATGACGTAGGTCACGTAGGCTCATGAGCATTTCATATTGCATTACTGGGTAAAAGTACTGATTCACCCTGTTCACCGTGACCCTCAGAATTTCCATTGTCCGTCTTTTCCAAGAGAGTCTCTATGTCTTTTTTGCAATTAATGCTAACCAATGCTTCGCTGGGTAGAGAACTCTTTATTCCTGTCTTTAACTTCTACCTAAACAAGGCCTCATGAGGATTACAATTGACGCTTGTACAAAGAGATGCATCTACATGAAATTAAATTATTACATTTCCCGAAAATTATAATTCTGCCCGATCAGATAGTGGCAGGATATACATAATGACGAGTCAAACTGATTAATTATTAAGAGAAACCTGATTTTTATTTCGCATTTAATTACCACAATTATCACTTTATCCAAAAAATCTATAAGGAATTAGCAGTTACCATGCGAATAATTCGCATTGAATAATTTCTAAAACATCGTTACCATAACATTTCGTCCATCCGTCTTTGGCCAATTAGTTTTGACCTACTTTTGCGTCTTAAGCCATTAACATATAAAAATTCAGAATTTACCATATATACACACATATATATATATATATCTAGAATGTTCGATAACTGTTTGTAGTGTTTCACAGTTTCGTGTACATGCGATTCAACTTAACATTTATTTTTATTATACTACCTCATTAGACCTTCTTAATACACATCGGTTTTTACTTAGAATTTTATATTATTATTGCTGGGTTAATCACATAATTCCTACAGCATACATGGGGTGCCTCTCATTTTTTTTAGAGCTTGCTCACTCCGGCTCATTTGCTTGAAAAAAGTGAGTTCGCTCACTCCAACTCTTTTGAAAAGGGCAGGTCCTCTCATTTCCACTCCAATTCAATGTTTTTTTATTTTCCGAAACTAAGATAAAAGGTTCATTCAGAATTACACACTTTCACAGGTACTGTCAAAAACAGACAAATTTGTTCATTTTGAATTTTGATGATATCCACATTTTCTATTGGGTGATGACTTTTGACTTAATAGTTAATGTAATGAATGATGTTGACAAAAATATAAAATGAACAAATCTGTCAGTTTTTGATGATGCCTGAGCCAATGGATCTATAATAAATGGCTTGCGACTACTCATTTGGATCATTCATCAATCATCATTCATTATGTATCAAGTCAGTTATATACACTAAGTCAATAACACATATATACACATCACCTTTACATATAAACATTACACAATTCAAAAAGTAGTAGAAAAGGAGCTGAATTCAGCTCACGCACCCTGAAAAAAAAGGAGCTTACTCACGACATTTCACATAGGTACCTTGCTAATTGCGGCTTGCTCACTCTAGCTCCTTGGATAATTGGCCTCGCTCCAGGAAATGAAGCATATTGTGCTCTACTCCCCCATGTATCTCCTACAGATATGTCCTATTCTCAAGCTCCTCAACCTTTCTCAAAAATTTATAAGTCCATAATTATGACATCATCACTCTCTCCATAACAAGAACTGTATTAGAAAACCTTCGTAAATAGACTGAAATCAGAAAATTTCTGAATAGACCCTAGGGCCCTAGCCATGAGACATATCCATGTCAATAGATTTGGTATGGTGCTGTCAATTTGGGCCAACTTTTCTTATTTTACAGTTGTAAAAATTTTGTCCGTCCACCTTTACTTCTTTCCCCCTTATTCTGACACCTCCTCTCAATTTTGGAAAATAATGATATTCTGGCATTATGTTTATCAAGCCCTTTCTATTGATGCTTTTTTCATAAATATCCTTCTGTCCATTCTGCCATGAAAAGGATAAACAGGTGGGGTGACCTTCTCATATTGATACCCATGTAGTGTCTAATGCCTGATAATTGTTTTAACCCTTTTTTTGTAGACCCAAATGAAACCCGATGACAAAAAAACATTAAGACATAGAGAATTATATCCACCTCACCAACCAGTAGTTGTCAGATGATGAAAAAAGAGAGGGGAAGAAGGTTTTATCAATTCTCTTTTCTACTCTTTTTCATTTGATTCAAGAAATGTGTTGTCCATTTTCTGTTTTAACAGAGATTAAAAATTGGTAACTTTTCCCCTGGGATCTACAGATTTCGTTAATGTCAATAAACCTTCCTTGGAATAACACAATTTTTTCTGGAAAATTTTATTCTAATCTGTCCAGCCTACTTCTAGAGTGATAGTGTTTCCACCAATTTTTAGCCCATAGTATTTTGTAATATAGTTGAAACCGCTTAATAGGAACATATTGGGGGTACCCTTTTTGTCGCAAATAAGCGATATCCCATTTAACCGTTGCTTAATTTTTTGAGTGAAGAAACAAAAAAATTGAAAGTTGTAATTTTTTAAGGCAAATTTAAGCATAAATCGATGAAAAGGTTAAATTGTTCAATGTTAACAAGAAAAACAAAAGGTTGTGGGGGAGGGGTTTTTGATAAACGCTGATAAAAGGTATTGACTCGGTGTATTTTGGCATACCTTCTTGATGGTGCTTGTCTGATTAACTTGTGCGAGAAAACATGAAAGAGAGGCAAAATAATGATAGAGAAAAACAAAAACTATCTCTATTGAACTAAACCGGAGTAGTCATCAATTAAATCAGAGAGTTCAACAGCAGTTTTCTCATATATAACCATTAGCCTTGTCCCAATAAATCAATGTGTTGTCCCAAATAAGCGATCTAATTTCCTTCATTTTAATGTGATTGTGTTTCGGAACCTCCCTGATTTGTCCCGAATAAGCGGTGGTCCCCTTAATCCGGTGTACCTAATAAGGGGTTTCCACTGTAATTATGTAGAGATAGTGATATGATGATGACATTTTTATAATTTTGACGTGTACTAACAAAATTTTAGATAGTGCAGACCTCTCTGGAAACACTATAGAAACTGAATTATTTTTTATCTTCAAAAACTCCCTTTAATTTTAAAGTAAAGCGAAAATTATTTAGTTCAATTAAAAAGAAAAATTTTTCAATAATATTAACCGATTTCTTTGCTATCGACACTTTCATTAGAGCTACGTAATGAGTGTAAACGCAGTTAGAAACAATTTACGGTACCTCTTCCAAAATTGAAACAAAAAAATATTTTTAGGAAATACTTTCCAGTCAATCCGCACCAAAATTGATAGTATGTTGAAATAAATTATACTCAATACGTTTTGCAAATTTCTCAGTTATTTGTTCGAAATCAAGCGTTTTATAGCCAAAGTAAAAACAAAAGTAGTGTCACCGGAAGTACCATCCGGCCGATCAGTACCAAAATTGATAGCACGTAAAAATAGATTATAATGAATATTTTCTTCAAATTTCCAAGCTATTGGTTCAAAATTGATAGTTTTACTGCCAAAATAAAAAAGAAAATTGCTGTATGGTAAGTATACCGGCCGATCCACATCAAAATCAGTAGGTCAGTTTCTTGTCTTAGAACTAATAGTCGTTCCAAACTTGACTATTGGACAAAAATTGTGACCTGCACAGTTGTAACAGGAAATTGGCTTATTATATAATATTATATTATATAATTATATACGTATATGAATTTGTGTTTTTGGTGCCAAAATTTTCATTGAATTATGAAACGATAAACGTACCTACCCCACCCCCCAGGTCGTTCCATGATACCAAGATTAATGAGATTTTCATAGAAAACCTACTTAAAGTGAGAAAGTTAGATTTCGTCTTGAGGCTAGAATAGTCATTCAAATTATATAAGATTATATTGCCGGTTACGTTCATTATCGGTTTTAAGAATTTTGTAACTATTATAATTAATAAAAATTTCAAATAGCCGTAATTTGGAAAATAATGGGCAACTTTGGCCCATCTTCGAACCTGATCGAAATATGGATTCGAAGTAAGTATACACACGCTAAATTTCATTTCGATCGTAAAGAAATACGCCCTCCAGTTTGTTGACGAATTTATCTCATATGAGTATGTAATCTTTTGGGAGGGCTGTGTTTTTTGGTCTGGGGACCGTAATCGGAAAAACTATAATAGTACCTATGATGAAATTTTACCGATGTCGTGACATATGCCATCCACCGCGTAGATTTTACAAAATATACCTGAAAAAAAAAAAAAAATTGCCATCTATTTAAATGTAGGTCGTATTTTCATAGTCTAGGAATGGATAGAAAACATTCGTTTTATGAAACTCATAAAATAAAAATATCTGCTCTCTATGAAACCTATAATTTCATTCAAATTTTTTGTCAGTTTTGTTTGAACAAACAAAAATTATCTTCACTTCAATCCTAAATAGGTAATAGGTGTGTATATATATATATATATATGTAATAAATAATAACTCTTATTTTAACATCAACGGTTGCAAATAACGTTATTAATTGTAATTATCGCATCAGACAGACGTGTTTTTTTTTTTGTTTTCTTTTTCTGTTTTTTTATTTTTTTTTTATTTTGCTGAACTTTTTATCAAAACACGAATAACCTTACAGTCCGTTCCCATACTAAAAACAATACCACATTTATAAGATTTTTAGCATTGAACTCGAGACTAAAAAAATTCTTTTCCGCAATGTTTTAACATATATTTTGCATTAATTAACACATTTTAAAGGATACCAAAGCCGGAATTTTGGTTGAAAAGGAATAAAAACAAAAATTTATTTGCCAACGATCTGCGTATGTATACCTACATATAATATTTAGGTACATATATACACAAATAATTTTTTATTTTTTATTTTTTTGTTCGGTACTAAGTATATGGTAAAAATTAGTTGAGGGAGTTTTCCTATTAAACAAGACAATATAATTAGGGTACCTACTTAAAGATTAATGAGAAATCAGCGAGGTAGATAAGTCAACCGGCTCCCTACCATGTACTGCTGAGACAGTGCCGCAGACGCTATACGTACCTCTCCAACGTGAATTATTTACACCTTAATTCATTATTCTATTTTTCCGCATGTACGATAAAAATTTCAAATAAACCGTGCAGTGGTGTATTTTATTCCACTATTCGAACAATAGGCCAGAGTACCAACGTAGGGGGAAATGAAAAAATTCGGTTTGATTTTTTGAATTTTTGTCTGAAATTTTCGTAGTCGAGCCGAACCAATACACAAAAAATATTAACGACGAAATACGTAGAATTAAAATGCTAGAAATTTGAAAAAATTTAAAATTTTTTTTTTCCTTTTTTTTCTTTGCCTAGCTTTTTAATTGATTGTAATATAATTTAGTTCGCAAGTGATTCATTTTTTGCTATTGTGTTCAACTTTATCTGAGAACCAAAATGAGCTATCTGATGATGATTTTTGATTGTAAATTTGCTAAACGTAAAAAATCAACGCATCTTAGTTTCGAATACTTGTGCTGTGCCATCGTATTCTTAAGTTATTATTTACGTAGTGTGAACGCTGCTTTTCGGCCCCATATTATATTTATTATGGCGGACGATATGGTGAGTACGTCCGATTATTTTTGTATTGTAAATTTAAACGCGAAAATCAGCAAACCGAACCGGAGGTGCAACATTTTCGATTTGTTAAAACCTTTTCACCTCCTCCCCAAGCCGCTATCGCGAAACGAGAAAAGTAGAGGCATTCTAAATAAATTTTTGTGTTTTTTTTGGGAGGAAGATAGCTCATCTCTGGTAAACATTATTTACTATCGTCTTTTCGATTTTTTGAATTTTTATTTGAAATTAATTAGGAAAATTTGGGGACGGCGAATTATTTTACGGGAATCTCATTGAGATTTCTTAGCTTTCCATATTTTTTTTCTGTTCGAAAGAGACAAAGAGAGAAAATTTCCAAAATACTGTTTGAGCAAATAAAAATCATAATAACCAAAAAGGAAACATTTCGTAGCAACTCCTTAGGTACCCTTTTTCTCGACCTAGCGTTAGGTAGGCTACCTACTATCTATCTGAAGTAGAATTGATTATCGAGTAAAAAAATGAAAATTGAATTTCTTTTCGTCGGATTCAACACGTAAAGGTTTACAAATTGTGGTATAAATTTTAATTTTTTTTTCTGAGTGATACGATCGCTTTATATAGGTACCTATAATATTTTTAAGATGCATTTTTAATGACCGAATTTCAAAAACAGAAAAAAGGTTAATGAAGAGTATAAATTCTAAAATCATTAATTTAATAATTTTTTAAGACATGGGAGGTGGTTTTTGTTACAGAACCCACAATGTGCTTCACCTATAGGCGTACTTTCGGATTAAAACACAACACTTATTCATTAATATGGTAAATTGAGTAGATAGTATAGGTGTTTCAAAGTCGAAAATTATAATTAAATCTAAAGTTATCACGAAGCTCGAATCAATTATTGAAATTCTTTAAAACAAAAGAGTTACATCGTTTCTGGCTCATAGATTTCTGACCGACTCGAAGCATTACTGACCATATAGGTACGTACGTTCCCACAATACTCACTGCCTATTACACCTCCATCAAACCCAGTTATCCATTCTGTTTGGTGATTTTCATCATTTTCCCCCTTTTCCAACATGTTGAGCAAGGCAGTGGGATTCATTCGAATAATATAGGAACTTAAATTTTTTTTGTAATGATTTTTTTTTGCTTTAATGTAGGTACCTACACCTGTAATTGTTTACTTATTCAATTCTAACACGAAAAGGCTTTCTTAGACCTTGAATCACTTTTTTTAATACCAAATACATATATACATATAAATGAGAATCACAAGAGTATTAAATACAATAGAGGAAGCACGCTACTTTGAACGATTTTAAGAGGAATGGAATCAGTTTCGTAATGTATTATCTTCGCTCTTAAGGCATTGGTACCTGCAAATTCGAATTTTCTTGCCCCTCATTGGGTCGTACTGGCGGAACTGATAAAATTTTTTAAATTAATAAATAAATATAATAAATTACGAATTTAGAAATTATAACAAATTCGAAGATATAAACGAGACTGAAAATTGTAAGGTATATGTAGATATCTAAGTAGTGAGGAAATTTGATCTTGGAAGTGGTGTCACTTTTCATTTCGAGGACGTCATACCCCTCAGCCCAAACAAATCAGTCGACAAATCTGCAAGTTTTGAGAGCAGTCGGAAAATTCAAATGTTTTTGTCAAGCAGATTTAAAAAAAAGGGGGTTTTCAATAGGCTATAAGTTTTTTGGATTTTTTTATGCGGCCAATTTGAACCTTTCACCTTCTGTGAAAAATTCTTTTGGGACGTCACTGGTCAATGCGGTATACAAAGGCACTTCTAAATATTGCAGATTTCAAAAACAAAATTGAAACTTAATTCTTCCACTAATAATAGAATATTCTGATTTATCTGGATTTTATGTACGAATTTCTAGTTCACGTGAACGAAACATGCACTTGTAAATACTTAATTATTTCGCGTTATCTTTATACTGTAGGTATCCGTTCAATTTTTCTCTAATTTAATTCACATATGTTCCTAACTGAAAGGGTTTCGTTTTCCCATAAGGTTCGGCACCCTCTATGACACTGACTATTAGGAAGCCTATGGAGATGGAGAGAAGCAGTCCGAGTATTTACGTTTTTTTAAAGTGTGGACGAGGAGAATACTTAAATCAGAAAATATGATTAAAAACTGAAAATGATGTAAAAAGTTCCAAAAAAGTTATGAAAACCCAATCACCTATTTCGATTTTTCAACATAATAAGTACCTATTTAAAAAAAATTTCAACTATTATAAGAAATTCGTGAAGATATTCTTGTTATTTTTCATTCGAAAAAGTGTTTTTATTTTTTTTGGATTTCAGTTTTTTATTCACTTAATTTCAAGCAATAGAGGTATAATATGTGATCTAAAAAAAAAGAGAATTCATATTCTGCATCGTTGTGACGTCGCAAAATCAAGAATTTTTATCGATAAACTAACGATTATCACCTGAGTAAGGAACTATAGACGAAACGAAATATTTCCATATAAAATTATTTGAGTATCGAAAAAAAAAAATCACTTATTTGTCTACGAATGACGAATAAACAAAAATTTTTCCTTCTCCTAACCATTTGAAGGGATATTTAATGAAAAAAACAAATTTAATAAAAACAGTTTTAATTTCTTTCATTAAGAAATTTTGTTGGTATAACACAATTGCACTTCTAAAATTTTCCAATACAAATACGGTTGCATCATATTTGAATTTTGAAAAAATTGTTAGGAAATTTTATTTTGTCCTATACATAGGTAAAATTAATTTCCCCATTTTCGAAAAAAATTTAAGCTAAAATGACAGCTATATTTTTTTTTACAAATTCTAAATTAATGAAGACTATCAAGATTTTTATGCACCTTTCAAAAGCGAAGTTAAGAGATAAAACTTCCGTGAGGTGGGGACGGTTCTGTCATTGAGTGAAAAGAATATTCAATCTTTTTTTTTTCTTTTTCCAAACAAATGTATTTTTGAAGTTTTTTGGGAGAGGGTTTTACCAGCTTTTGAAAAATTTAGACCGCATCCTTTCTCTAAGTTCGCTTCTGGCCCCATAATCCATCTTCTAAATTTGCCGATAAAAAGTGCGTCTTAAAAAATAATTGTTTTGCGAGAAGTAAAAGCGAGCATGATTTTTCTTTTTTCATGGATCGTAATCATATTAAAACAGCTATACATATACGCGAAACAGAACATGTTGAATGAAAATATTTTCCTATTGTAACTATTCCGATTAGAGAGAGTTATTAGGTATCTCAGAGTTGAAATTATACTATTAATGCGAAAAAAAAAACAGAACATTCGCTTCAATAATATTTTCGATCAAGAAATTCAAGTAGAAATTAGATCAATCGATGGTATCGATTTTTCACTGTCTAGGCCTACGTTATAATTACCTCTATAAGTGTCACGTCCCCTTCCTCAAGAGAAATAACAAATTTTTTTAAAATCGTTCTCTATAAAATTTAAGGTTATCTAAACTTTTTCAGACATAGGCCTAAGTTAAGTTTTTTTTTAAATATCTGATGCTGTACGAGTAAAAAGAATCACGACTAGTATTTTTGTTCTGTTGAATTAAAACTTGGCTGTTATACTACTTATAGGTATTGGTAGCTAAAGGTAGGTACTCAAAAAGTCTTGAAAGAAAACCTCTTTCAGCGAAATATGACGAAAAATCGGAAAATTTTGGTTGTAATTCTTTCATCAAAATGGGTGGATACCTATTTTAACGTTATAGCATTTTTTGTGGATTGTTGTAGTTTTAATGAGTTTTAATCAGTTTAGGCATTCGTAATAGGCTTATTTGGTTTAGTGGGTCTACAAGTTTTTGAAAAAATATTTCAATTCATCATAAAAGTGAAAAAATTAATGAAAATGACTGATAGTGTGGTATATATTTCGAAGTCTTGTTATCAACTTTCAATGATGAAGAATCAGTAATTTTATTAAATTAATTAATGACCCAGTATTTTGTTAATAGGTAGCACCGCATTCTCTGTGGGGACTATAGATCTCGTACACACGCCATTCTTTATCAGGTGTATTATATTCAATAGCAAATAAAATATATTGTTTGTTCGTATGCTCTTACTTGCACACACAGGACATCGGACTTAAGGAAAATATGACGTGGTCCCTCACGGTTGCTGATGTTCCAAACCCGATCCTGGGTGCAGATTTTCTTGCACATTATGGCCTGATCATTGACCTCAAAAACGGCAAACTGATCAATAGTGAAACTAAAAATTGTGTGGATGGCAAAACGCATGCTTACAGACTGGACACAAATATATCCAGCTGTACCAAAGTTGACGGACAACTCTTACGGATCCTATCTGACTATCCTGGAGTCACCCAACCATCAATTCGCAGGCATCCTACCTATAAACATGACACAGTTCATTATATAGAGACTAAAGGACCGCCTTGCCATGTTAGATCACGAAGGTTATTGCCTGACAAACTCAAAGCGGCATGAGAGTACTTCCATCGCATCGTCAAGGAGGGCGTATGTCACCCCTTGAAAATCTTATGGAGCTCCCCTATCCACTTGACAAAAAAAGCAAGTGAAGAGTGGCGAATTGTTGGAGACTACAGGGCCTTAAATACCAAAACAGTTCCTGATCGCTACCCAGTCCCCAATATAATGGACTTCAACACGAATATGAAGGGTAAAACGATGTTCACCAGAATAGACATCAACTGGGCATTCCACCAAATTCCTAGGGTTGACCAGGACATACCAAAGACAGCAGTTATAACCCCCTTTGGACTATTCGAATACCTTCGAATGCCATTTGTACTTTGCAACTCAGCACAAACTTTCCAAAGATTTATCAATGGACTGTTTAGGGAATTGCCGTTTGCATATGCATACTTGGATGATATTTGCATTTGCTCTGAAGGCGGTGAGCAACAGCACGAGGAGAATGTAAGAGCTGTCATACAGAGTATACACACTGCTGGGCTTACTATCATCGTAGGTAAAAGCTTATATGCACAGACTGAAATTGACTTCCTCGGCTACAAAGTCTCGACCGAAGGCATTTCCCCCTTGAAGACCAAAGTAGAGCCAATATTGAACTTCCCAAAACCCTCAAATGTCGCTGAACTTAGGCGTTTCTTAGGGATGGTGAACTTCTATAGACCTTGCATGAAGAATGCAGCAGCCAAACAAAGTAAGCTGTTTGCACTAATTAAGACAAGTAAAAAGAAAGACAAGACTCCTCTCAAATGGAATGAAGAAGCCAAACAGGCCTTTGAGAAAATCAAAGATACACTGGCAAATGCAACTCTATTGGCTCATCCATACGAAAGTCTGCCATTATGCGTGAGTACCGATGCATCTGATTTTGCTATTGGTGCAACCTTGTACCAACTGGATAAAGACAACAAGAAATTACTGCTAGCTTTCTTCTCGAGGAAGCTCTCAAAAACAGAAAAGAACTATAGCACATACGATAGGGAATTGCTCGGAATTTTTGCTGCGTTGAAGCATTTCAGACACCAATTAGAGGGTAGATGTTTTTCTGTGTATACTGACCATAAACCCCTAACATATGCCTTCACACAAAAAGCAGAACCGGCATCTCCAAGAAGAGCACGACAATTAGACTACATTGGTCAATTGACTACCAACATTCAGTATATAAGTGGAGAACTTAACACTCCAGCTGATGCCTTGAGTAGAATCGAAGCTATCTCGGCCCCTGTCCAATTACCTTATGCTGAAATAGCTAAAGCACAGCTTAAGGATGCAGAATTGCAAGAGTTGTTATCGAACGATGATACTACTCTCAAATTAAGACAGAGAAAAATTCTCGGTACTGATGTTTTATTAACATGTGACGTCAGTACAGGTAAGAATAGGCCATTTCTACCGGTAAAATATCGCAGGTTGGCTTTCAACAGTGTACATAATCTGTCACATGCTGGGCCAAAATGTAGTGCTAATTTAATTTCGGCAAGGTTTGTATGGCCACGAATGAAATCTGACTGCAACAAATGGGCTCGCAGTTGCCTGAACTGTCAAGAATCCAAAGTAGGAAGACACACTCGTTCGCTCCTCAAATCCTTCTAACAAACAGAGCGGTTTAAAACTGTACACATGGACTTGGTAGGCCCATTGCCACCATCTCAAGGACACAGATACCTGTTAATGATAATAGACAGGGCAACACGATGACCAGAAGCAATCCCTCTACACGAGATGACAGCTCCTACAGTAGCTGCAAGGTTATACGATACCTGAATTGCAAGGTATGGCGTACCAGAAGTCATAATTACGGACCAAGGTCGCCAATTCGAGAGCTCGCTCTTTAAAGAGCTATCTAATAAGCTTGGTGTTCAACACAGTCATACCACAGCTTACCATCCTCAAGCCAACGGCAAAATTGAGAGATGGCATAGAGCTCTCAAAGCCTTTATCATGTCTCATGATACTAAGAGATGGGTAGACGTACTCCCTACCATCCTCTTAGGCCTTCGATCTGCCCTACAAACGGATACAGGTCACTGTGCAGCTCAATTAGCATTTGGCGAAGAGCTACGCCTCTCAGGGGACTTCTTCACAAAATCAAAGGAAGTTAGCCCCGAAATTATGGTACAGAATATAAGAAATGATGCCAACAATTGTTTAGAACAGGCAGCTCACCATGGCCAGCCCAAGCTTTACGTCTCGAAACACTTGGCCAATACCTCACATGTATTTGTTAGAGACAAAAAAATGAGATCTGCGCTGGAGAAACCATATGCCGGTCCTTACAAAGCAGTATCACGGGATAAGAAAAACTTTGTGATACTCATTGCAGGCGAACCTCTAACAGTTTCAATCGACAGATTGAAGCCTGCATACATGGTAAGCGACGATAAAAGAATAAAGAGGATACCAAGAGAAAACATAGAAAATATCCAGACGGATTCAATAACAAACAGAAGAATCCGTCGAAAAATGTGAAATAAAAAATTCACAATTAGAGAAAACACCAAAAAATAAAAAGTCTGTGAAGTTTTTGGACGATGTTATTACCAAAACATTCGATCCCGAGGCCCCCATATGCCCACAAAAAAGAAGCAGGCCCCTAGGCAGTAAAAAACGCAAAACTTCCCACCCTTCTCGCATGTCTGAGAGGTTAATGCGAAGAAAATAAAATTTACTCCCGAAAAAGTAATATCTGCTACATAAGTTGAAACCCGCTAAAAAATATGCGACGAAAATTGGAACTCCGTGAGACAAAAGAAACTCCGGAGATAAGCAAACGAGGAATGCCAACAAAAAGAAAATGACAGGAATAAACAAATCCACGTGCGGTACGGAAATAAACATCGCAACGTGCGTTTACCGTTAAATACAAAGATATTCTCAATGTCGTGACGTCACAAACGGAGATTCCTTTGTAATAAAATTCGAATAATATATTCTATGAGTTTATTTCAGGCATAACTTTGCTTAAACCGATCAGAACTTAACTGGAAAACTTGCATACGGCCGAGAATTTTAAGCGCTATCCCCTCTACATGCTGATAAGAAGATACACAAAAGTAAAAACGAAACTGTCTTTGAAATTAAACGTGTTCTCCTAAACATTATTTTCTATCTCTTCTCTATTATCCAAAATGTCGCTGCCGAAACAAAACTTCTTTGACACATTCAATTCGAATAACATGCAAAAGGCTGAAGAGAACCCAAATGCTCGCCAACTTCTTGCATAGAAAACTGAATTAGATTGCATAGAAGAAGAATTAATCATGGACACAACATCCCCTAACCTCTAATAAAAATAGATGATAATGAGGAAGCAGTAGACTCGATAAGTCCCCCAGACATGCGACTTATCATTTTTTCGGCGTAAAAACTGGGGGGAGTAGCTGTGGGGACTATAGATCTCGTACACACGCCATTCTTTATCAGGCGTATTATATTCAATAGCAAATAAAATATATTGTTTGTTCGTATGCTCTTACTTGCACAAACAGGCAAGTAAGATGCAAAGTTCGGCCGATGACAAAATGATAGATAAAGATCTCGGTAATGTCTCGGACTGGTACACAAACCCATTATGTCATTTCTTATCAGTTGCTTCAGCAATGAATAAGAAATGACGTGAATTCTACAACACACCTACATATGTATATGTACATAAGTGTGTCTGTGTGCGTGTGCCAAAACCAGTATATAAACTCTCAGAACTGGCTCTAAAATTGCCAGTGTTTGCCTTGGTTTTGGCTTACCCGTACTTATGTACGAAGTGGTTGAACACGCTTAAATTCTGTTGAATTTCCTTCTGGTGAGAATATCTCTCACGACAAGGTATTCCACATTCTCTATTGCAAATAAATCTGTAACTAAATTCTAAATTCTTGCAAGTTCTGTTACGAGAGAAAATTCAAATCAACCCACAGATTTTAGAATTGTTGGGTCCACCAATCGTTCGCATCTCGCAACTTCTATACTTTTGTATGAAACATTACTCCATGTATGAGGTCATCTCGTACTCGTACCTGACTTCGATCTTTGCACCAAACTTCATTTTAAACTTTGTGTCATTATGTACCTATTATTTGGAAGCCCTAAAGCACCGTGGAGCGGCGCTTCGGCTTGTGCCGGCCCTGTATTTTTATTTTTTTCTTTCCGGTAACACTGTAGAATTTGTTGTTTTTGGAGTGCCATTTACAAACTATCTATAAGGACCATAAAGAAATCGTGACTATAAAAAAGTGTTCATGAGTTGTCTGTATAAATGAAACCTAAATGCATGCGCAGAAGTGAACCTTTTGTTGATAAGAAGCAATTTTTTTATTATAAATGTAAAAATCCACAGTAAAAATCACAAATACCAACGTTCCTAACTCTTTATAGCCCTTATTGACCACTTTTTTGCCTCACTGAACATAGCTAATGCTGAACTTGAAAAAATGTTCACTTGTAATGAGTATGCGTATACTCTGTTCCGGCTAAGAAGTGCATGAATTCAGAATCACATTCAGACCTGGAAGTTGGTTGGAGAGAGAGTAAAAGGTACAGATGCACATTGTGATATAATGATAAGCATAATTTTGTAGAGTAAACAAACATGGTGTTTCAAGCAGATATTTGTGGATATGGTTTATGACAACACACCTTTGACTATATATATAGTACTAGACCAGTAAAGCTTCATGAGACCTATTTGCTTCCTAATGTCAAGAAATGCTGGTAAAAAAGTAGGCAACCCTAGTGTACCTTCTGCGTATTTTTGACATTACTTAAATTCACGAGGATAATGCACATAAACAAAAAGCAAAATACATCATAAGGTAGGCTATGGTTGCCTATTTAGCGCCGGCATCTCTAACCAGAAATCATCTTTCTTTACTGGTCCAGTACTATATAGTCAAAGCGTCATACAATTCTCAGTATGAACGAAGTAGGTATAGGTATAGATAACCAGAAACATACAGTTAGAGAGATGTCTAATACCCCATATGGAGCAATGGTTTAAAAACATGTAAGAAATAAAAAAGAAGTAATTTTAGTTGTACATTCTGCGCATCCAAAGCTGAGCATATTTCATTGTGAAAATAGACATTTCAATACCAATACACACACACACTATGAAGCTACAACACATGTCCAGTAATAAATATTCAAATTTGAAACGTTTTTAAAAGATTCTGTCTTTCACATGTTTTTGAACTGACTTGGACATCTCTTTTGCTGTATGTCTGTAGATAATGGCCACCAATATGCAGAGTAGCCAATAGTCAGGCAGTTGCCTAAGATCTTCATTTTCTGACAATCCTCAGGATTTTGGGCATTTTTAGAATAATTTGAAGCATTCACAAAAAAACCGAAAATAATCGAGAAAATGGGAAAAAACGATTTAAAAAATTCAAAAATTGATGTTCTAAAACCAAAACAATTTGAAAAATGTTTTTTGCTCGCTACGCTCGTAAAGATAATCTATCGCAGCATTTTTTGCAACAGGCAGTTGGCCACCCTGCCAGCATGAGTTCAAACAGATGCAACTACGGTACACAAATTTTGAAAAACCGTCTGAAACTTTCTTTCATTTTTACACTGGAGTTACTCACAAGTACTTTTTTTTTTTTTTTTTTTAGAACCGATGCTTTACGGAGACAAAACTTTACCCTCTGAAACATCAGAAAACAAATCGTTGAAACAACACATTATATTAGATTTCTATCAGCTGTAAAATTGCTTCATGCTCCAAGATATATTTTTTCATATATACTTTATCAATTATTTCAGACATGACATTGCGTGTTGTGACGATTATCGAAAAACGATGATTTTTTTTTGACACTTCACAAAAAAAAATTTCGTGCTACCTAATAATTTTTCACTCGGCATACAGAAGCGACATAATGCGCGCGAAAAATTGCAAAATTATAATTTAATGTGGTATCATCCATTGCTGTTTTTTCTATTTTTTTTCAAAGGGGTGGAACGATGTCAGTTTTCACGGTTCGGATCAAATTTTAACGCCTAATATCGATGCGCTGGCATATAACGGTATAATTTTGAACAATTTATACACTCAACCCGTATGTACGCCATCCAGAGCTGCATTGCTGACAGGAAAATACCCGATACACTTGGGTAAGTGGCTTACAAGCTGTAACAATAATTTTTCGCGTGAAAAAATTTAAATAAGTCGGTATTTTGACTAAAGGGTTACCTTAATGGTAGGTTTTTCTGCTTGAGAATATTTAAATCCATTACCTATATTTTCTAGGAAATTTTAACCTCAGTTGTAGGACATTTTCTCCAGGTTTGTGAAAATTCAATCGACTCTAAGAAAAGCGAGGTGGAAAATGTCCAGTGACCAGTTTTTTGTGAGTACTTTGCAGCTTGGGAAACATTTCATACCCTAAACCCCGCACTTGTCCGTTATTCCTCATCAGACGAAATCTAGGGAAGTAACTTTAGTCAGGTATAAAGAACCTTAATTTTTAACTCGATGTTTTTTCGGTAACTATCGAGTTTTCAGTTTTCACAAAAATTTTGTACATTTTTGTAAATAAAATTCTCCTAAATAAAGTGATAGCCTGTGGGACTCATTTTTTGATAACAAAGGATTAAGATATGGGCTATTTAAAAAGTGGCAGCCCCTCATATCTCCTTCTTAGGTAAATCTGTAAAAATTAAGAGCAAATGAATAACATAAATAATTATTAGACTCCTAAACCTAATTTCATTAGTTTTGATTAATTTTTGAGGAAATTATAGCAGTTTTTTAATATTCTTCCTCTGGCTTGGGGGGAGTAACTGGAAAAGGAGACATTTCCACGAATAGCGTAAAAGGAACTTTCTTTTCAATTCTAGTTTTCAGTTCTAGAAATCGATTTTGGAAGTTATTTCATTTAACTTCCGTACGTATACCAAATGATTTGAGTTTTTTTAGATTTTTTATAGTTTTGAGTGATTACCTATACACTTGAGTAGAAAACATGTAATATGCGGTTTTTATATTAAGATTTTGAAAATTTATAATTATTAGTATTGGTCTCATGTGATGTCCAAGCAGGTGCGTTGATAGATTTTTGGAATACGTTTAGATTCTGCGAAATTGTAATATCTGGAGAATTAACGTCTTTTTTGAGCATCGCATTAAAACCAATAATGTTTCTGTTAAAATAAACATTTTTATTTTCGCAATAAGTCCACCACATCGAAATAAAAATGAATACATTCTCAGAATAATTCTCAAAAATTCCCGTACGTAGGTATATATCTAGTTCAACTTTTCTGTCAATAACATTATTCTTTGTATACATTTTAGTAATTAAATTTTTCCGAAAGATATTTTGGTCGACCCCAAAAATTATTGAAAAACTGAAAAATTCCGAAAAAACCATTGGTACTTTTAAATTTTCTTCTTATTAGGTACCGAAATAATTTATAGAATGAACTCAGATTTTTGTTACCGATATCCACACACGAGTGAATACGAAACGATGTCAATGAAAAATAAATCGTGTTGAAAAATATATTTTCCAATTACATTCGATTATCACAAAATTATTTGAAGCATGGACCAGATGAATTGCAGCATTCTACCAAAAAAAAAACTGCATACACGTAAATTATATTTAATGATACGAAATTACCATCTCTTAGCGTAACGATTTCGAATTTTCGCCAATTTCATTAGGCTTTCTCACATACCAATAATATATATTTGACTATTGCGATATTATTTCCACTGCCCTGTCACTGCAATAAAACAATAACAAAACGAAAAAAAAAGAACAATTTTAATGTAAACCTGCTAAAACACTAATAAATAATCAGATAATTAAGGTTCTACTTATCTAATTAAGTACAAAATGTACCTCCTTATATTTTGAGCATTTTAACCAACATTTCCAGGCTGAAAGTATAGAGAAACCAGCCAAATTGATGAAAAAAATTTTTAGTTAAGCTCAAATGATTGGTCACTACATATAATGAATATGAACTTCATACTTCTATTTTATGATAATTATTATATGTATCGGTAATTTATTTTTTCGTTAAAAATATTTTTCCTCGAAGAAATTTTAGAGAAAAAAAATTGTCGATTTATTCGAATTTTGATGATCAGTCAAATAGAACCGTGTTAATTATTTTGACACTAAATCCTAAAAAAAATGTCAATCTGGAGGCATTATACACTGTCTCATTGGTGAATTGTTAATCGTTTTGCCAAGGTTGAGTCAGTTTATATTTACCTAATTGAAGTGTTTAAGCCAACATTCAACCACCGTAAAGCAATTTATCAATACCCTCGGAGAAAGCATTTTTGTATTTTTACGTAATCTATTTTTATTTTGTATTTATTAATTTTCTTTTTTCGATTATTTTGTTTTTTTCAGGTATGCAAGGAGCACCAATTTTAGCCGCAGAACCTGTAGGTCTTCCACTGACTGAAAAAACGTTAGCTAATTATTTGAAGGAATTAGGTTATTCGACAAAAGCTGTAGGAAAATGGCATTTAGGGTATTATAAAAAAGAGTATACGCCACGATTCCGCGGTTTTGACAGTTTTTACGGATATTACTCCGGTTTCATAAGCTATTACGATCATATATTGCAGGATGTGGTAAGAAAAATTGTATTTTATTCGAAATAGGTATATTCCGAATACCTATGCGCGGCGTGAGCGATAAAATATTTAAATATGTGGCAAAAAAAAACAAAAAAACAAAACAAAACAAAACAAACTATGTAATTCTAGAACTTTACGGCTTAAAAAAATTGCTATATTTTGTTTCAATTTTTGAAGAACAAATTTCAATTAAGAAATTTTTTTTTTTTAATTTGACGCCTAAACATGAAAATTTTCTATCTAATATAACATATATTCGAAAATAAGGGTTAATGAAGAAAAATAACAAAATGCATCAGTATTATTTAAAAGTAGGTATGAAAGAAAAAAACTCTTGCGCAGCAAGCTTCGTTAGAAAAAGTAGATTTTCTTCGTTTAAAAATCACTTCTACCACCAACATTCTTCTAATAAAGTAATACATTACCTATATAATACTTATATTTTTTTCAAAAAATTACCAATATTACAAAAATACGAAGCATATGCGTTGAAATATAGGTATTGATTCCGTATTATTTTTTCAAAATATTTTATAAATTAATTCTTAATTTTTGTGTCAAAAATCATTATTTTTTTATGAAATGAAAAATTATTCCAAGTTCTATCTAGCACGACTTCAAATACCACACTTTCTAACCTGCTAAATAATATCATAATGGTTGGGATAGTTCTTACAAAATCAAAGTTTATAGAAAATTTTAAAATACTGGTCGCGATTTGGTCAACGGTTTCAACTGCAAAATTTATCTTAAATGGAAAATAATTTTCAGATTATCGAATAAAATTGTAATAAATTCTCCAGGCTGATGGAAGAGGCCCCTCCAACAGTCCCAGGTAATGAACCATAATACCAATAGGAACCAAATTTAGAAGCATGTTAGATATATTTAGAGTCAATACTTGTACCAAATTTTATGACTATAGCTTGAAAATTACTCCTTTTAGAACCATTAATCTGCCAAAAATGCAACTAAATCGCCCCACCAGACGTACCGTAAGGCCTATCTGCACCAAAATTGGCAAGTATTGTTCTTGACCTAAAACTCAAATGTATACCAAATTTCAGGCCTATCGATTGTAAATTTAGACCTGTACGCTGTTCAATATAAAATTCACATAAACTAACCCACCGGACGAACCAGGATCGAAAACCGTAGGGTTCTTCCTTAAATGAATTCGATTGTGAGTTTCGAATTTCGAAATCATCCGATCCAAATTACGCCTGGAAATGGACTCAACGAAAAAGGGGGTACATATGAAAAAAAAAAATTAATTCTCAAAAATGTGCCAAAATGCTCAGAAGATCATGAAACGAAAAATATACGCACTCCCACCCCTAGGTCCAAACACTCAGGCAATTTCAAAAATCTACTTGAAAATTTCGTCGTGTGTGCGTTAAATTTTGTAAAATTGTAGATCTGTTTCAATTTTTTTGACTATGAACACTAGTACTGTAATACTTGGAGGAAAAATAACTTTCATAAGAAGAAATTTCTGAAAAAGCTATTCAAAATATTTCCTCAGAAGCCCTTTGAACTCTAATTACAGACAATACACTTTAAGATGAACAAAAAAATGTTTAATAGACAAATTTATGTCCCGTCTTCAACGCTTAAGGAGATACCTACGTATACTAAGAGTACGACGCATTAAGAAATTTTCTTAAGAATAAAATTGTTAGTTTTCTTTGTAAATAATAATAATTTCTATTATAATTACAATTTGCTATATAATAATATATTATAATAATAATAAAATTATCAATAAATCAATATACGAAAATCAAAAAATAGAAACAATATGAAAATGGATGAAAATTTTATTTTCATTTTTTCACAGTTGAAAAAGAAAACATAAAACACAGGTTGAAGAAAATGAAGAAGGAAAAGAAGAAAAATAAATAACTAAATAAATGAATAAATGTTCACAGATATCAATTTTATTTTCACAGTTAAAAAATTAAACATAGAACTCAGGCTGAGGAATAATGAAGCAGGAAAAGGAAAAACATAGCGATTTTAAAAAGGTTTTTTGCAAGCAAAAACCCTAAAAATGGCACAACTTACGTTATTGTTCCCACTCCTACAGTACCAAATTCGAATTTGCTTGCCCTTCACTCGGGCCCATTGGCAAAAATCTAAAAAATTTTTTTTTCAATAATTCAATTAAGTGAATAAATAAATGTAATTATTAATTTAGAAAAAACAGAAAACCCAAAATTTGTCAACAAAATTGAAATTGAAAATTTTTGGTATCTTAGAGGCCAGGATATTTTGATGGTGAAAGTAAAGCCATTTTTCGTTTTAGGTGTTCCTTTTTATTATATTTAATACTTTTGGGTGCTACTCTGTAAATATGAAAACGTAATTTACTTGATTATTACAGATATTTTCAGAATAGCACCCCAAAATCCAAATCTAATGCACAAAATCCGTTCTAAACAAACAGAGGTAGTAATTGGTCAAATATCTTGAAATTTTAAATTATAAGAATAACCTTGGGAACCTCTAGCACATTTGCAGTACAATGATGAAGAAAACTTGACCTGTTTTGTTCTTTGTGGTGAGAACCAATAGTCCGATAGCAAAGAACCTCAATCTCTATCGATAAATTCACATAATAATTTATTTTATAGCGAATTTTTTAATGTCGCGCTTTTAGTATACTTAGCTCCTAACAGTTATATTAATACGCTTTGTTCGTTTTAAGGTGTACTATCTGCTGTTAAATTGTGGGATAGAGGCTACTTCTCAGGAAACAAACTGCATGAAAAATTTTATAATTCAATTTTCAAGCTAGAACTTATAGTTTTTGATAGGTCTCTACCTAAATTTTTTTCTTCTTTCGAGGGAATTATACTTTCTGATATATATATACATTTTTTTTTCAGCTAAGTATGATTAATATCTACACATTCAAAAATCAGCGAACCCAATTGAGGAAAAAATATAAATTTTTAAAAATAATTCTTATCTAATTCTGCAATTTGGGGAAAATGAACGAAAATGTCCTAAAAATAAATAAAATGACCATTTAAAAATTTCTCAAGCAAGATCCTACTGGAATTATTAGAGTCGGCATTTCTTTTTTTATCATGTAGACCATTGTACGTCAATTCCGTCCAAATTTATCACAAATTTTTAAAATTAGATAGGCCTACTGCCAATTTCAATATAATTTCAGTAGATCTTGCTGGAGAAATTTTAAAAGGTTATTCTTCACTTTTTAGCATATTTTTTATTCTTTTCACTTTATTAACAAGTTACCTAGTTTGCTTACAAACAGGTTATTAAAATTGACCTCACTGAGAGGTTAGGGGCGGGTGTAATAAAAATTTTCAGTTACACGACTAAATAAAACTAATGACACCGTTTTTTCATTTTGCCTAATTTGTGGGTTCGTGATTTTTAGAAAACTACAAAAGGGATAAGGCTGAAATTTTCACGAAAGGTATTCCTCATACAGAATCAGGTCTGAAAGAAGTTTGGTGTCTATTGGTTCAGTAGTTTCCGAGAAAACCGGGAAACTAAAAATTCCTGGAAAAGTGGATTTTCCAAGATTTTGAAGAAACTACGCAAAGGATCAGACTAAAATTTTCACAATAGGTTTTCGTTGTATTAGGTGCAAGTCTGATAGGAGTTTGATGCTTATTCGTTCAGTAGTTTCCGAGAAAAACTACCAAAGGGAATAGGGCTGAAATTTTCACGACACGTTAGGTACAAAAAATTATATATTCTTATTATACCAATTACATTTTATTATTCTTATTTTCAGTACGATAAAATTGGGGAATTTGCAGGATACGATTTTCGCAGAGACGAGGAGCCTATTCCGCATGAAGTAGAAGGCATATATACGACAGATCTTTTCACAAAAGAAGCTGTCAACATAATCAATGACCACGATCCAGACGACGCACCTCTATTTTTGTATGTTGCTCATTTAGCTGTCCACGCTGCCAATGCAGGAAAACTTCTAGAGGCTCCTCAAGAGGAAATTGATAAATTCCGTCACATTGTAGATCCGAATCGAAGAACGTACGCTGGTAATTATATAGCTTATAGATGTCTGTTCTGAAAAATAAATTCAACGCGAACCTATATATATAGGTCTAGTGTAAATATACTTAATATATAGGTACCTATATGGCTCCATTCTACGCGCATTTGTGTAAAAAAAGAATTTCATTTTCAGCCATGGTTTCGAAGTTGGACGAAAGTATCGGCGAAATCGTAGAAGCATTAGACAATAACGGAATGTTGAGAGATTCGATCATTGTATTCATGTCGGATAATGGCGCACCAAGTGCTACAAATGGAACGCAATCGGCGAGGAATTTTCCGAATTGGGGTTCGAATTTTCCATTTCGTGGAGTTAGTATGTTCACATATAGACATTATAATTTTACGTGGCCACAACTGCTGTAACAGTCTGCATAGGTTCTAGAAGAGTATAGTGCATGATTTTGTTTTCCTCAAATAAAACAGGCGAAGGGCACCTTGTGGGAAGGTGGTGTGCGTAGTCCCGGTTTCGTATGGTCCGCATCTCTTCAGCAAAATCCTCGCGTGTCGACGCATCTAATGCATATCACTGACTGGCTCCCAACTTTGTACGCAGCTGCAGGTACTCCATCAATCTATCGTATAAAACTAACCTACTGATATCCTGGGTGGTGTTTTTGCGCACGTTTGTTAATTCGGTTACAGACCGTGTACAATCAACTAAACGCTACACTTTCCCCTTCTGCCATCAGTCACCCTCATCGCACTGTTTGCTTAATTTTACTGGTTAAGGAATCGAAACTAATTCTAAAGAAGTGTTACACTCAAAGAAATAATTTCAAAATTTTCAATTTGAATAATCTTAAAAATATCGTAAACTACCCTTATTCGACATTTCATAATAATCAATGTTTATATTTCTCTTAATTCAGGTGGAAATATAGCAGATCTACCCTCTGGTATCGACGGAGTTGACCAGTGGCTGACATTGGCACTAAATTTACCAGCACGCCCGCGAACTTCGGTACTTTTGAACATCGACGAGAAAAGTAGAAATGCTGCAACCAGAGTGGAAAATTGGAAATTAATCATCGGTAAAAATCATTTTAAACGAAATTAATTACCTATAGGTATATGAGTAGGTATATAGGTATCTATAAACCCAAGAAGTCACAGGAGCTCAAGTCTCCAATATTATTTTGGGGGATATTCGTAAGTTATTCCTTTCCCTCTCGCTTATCTAAAAAAAAAAAAAATACAGTTAAAAAATTGATCGCGTATATTTTTCGTTGGGAGGTATCTATATGTAGAGAATACTACCATCGCAATCGAGACAACGAAAGTTCTAGAACTTTGAAATCCTAAATCATGACTAGAATAGATAATTTAAAACCACACACTGCTGACAACGTAAATTTTTTCAAAGAAACAATTAAGACCTAATTCACACTCGGCTATGTTTTCATGCTACTAGCCAGCTACTTGGGATACTATTTTGTTAGTTGAACTTACTTGTCGTTTTAACCTTTTAAAGTCAACTTCAACTTGGCGCATTGTCGTAGGAAATTCTAATGAGATTTTTGGAAGACTATTTGCCAAGCTAAAGTTAACTTAAATGACTAAAAACACAAACTTACTTCTACTGTTAACAGAATAGTACCCTAAATATCTTACTTGTCACTATGAAACTCGCCAAGTGAGAATCAGGCTAAAATAAGATATCGACGTATTAATCCACGAAAGCCCATGAACTGGGACATTTTTAAAGTGAACTGTCCCTTGATTGCACTACAAATATTTTATACTCAATGCATTACCTTACACTGCTGAAACTTCTCTGAATTGTTCCAAAAATGTTGAATTTTCAATTCGAGCTCCTTCAGTTTGGAAGATATGCAAAATTTGTAAGATCCAAATACAAGAATGAATACATTATACAGTATAAATTGAGAAATATGCGATCTAGTGATACTTCATGTTATAAAGTACCTATCATATTATGAAGTATTACTTTTGCATTCGGCCCTCCTTAGCATTTTTAATAAAAAATCAATATTAGGTGCCAACTACCTATTTTCGTGTAAATGGCAATTCTACAAATTTCTCAGTACACCACATTGATTCGCTTATAAGTATCACTTCAAATAGGTACCTATACATATAGCTATACACCAATAGCATAGCCAGAATTTTCTTAAAATGGGGGAAATTAGATGGGAAAAATTTTTCCCTTTTTCCCCTCATCACCAGTGACGAATTTTTAGAACTTTTTTCTTTTAAGGGGAGAGGGACCACAAACATTTTCCAGCATATTTGAATGGTACGAATAATTCCTAATTTTCATGCCAATCGTCATTAGTCATTATTTATCATGAAATTAAAAGTCATAATAGTATCATTCTGTGAAATTTTGCTTAAAAAAGATCCTAAGATGGGATTTATTTTGAAATCCCCTTCTAACTACGCGACTGGTCAACATCACTCCCACACTCTTACAAAATGAATCTTTCAAGTAGACTAATATAGGAGTCATCCATTCAAATCTCATCATTCTCTGTATTTTATTTTCATCGTTGAGATTCACATTACCTATACATCAATATCAACCTGGCTTATGTCAGTATGACTGAAAGGGATGTAGAAGGGATGGGAGTCAAAGAAAGTGGAAATTTAATGTTTTTATAAATTTATCTCGGCCTTCTTCGGAGAAAAATTCTATGTACATTTGTGGAATCCAGTGAAGGGGAGGTTTCAAGGTGAACCTAATAAAATTAGAATGACACTTCACTTTGAAACGATGCCACTAAGTTTCAGAATTCTACATCAATTTGTTGAATTTTTATGAATTTCTTAAATTAGATGGGTATTTGTTTATTTAAAATTTGCTTATCTTTATTCATTGACTATACATACTGTCATAACGAGACTGACAAACCAATGTTAAATTTTTTCCGCAAACTTAGATCTGAGAAATGGATCTCACATACTGGTTTTGCTGCTGTTTTGGGATCCAAGTTTGAAAAAGAACAAAAAGGTACATGACAATTCACATTTTCTTTTGTGTGTAGTAAACAACCACTTTTTAAAGGGTTTTGATTTCTATTGTCTGCAGTGGACAGTTCTTCAGTGTACAGGTTTTTTATGATACCTAATAAAAAAAAGGATTAGTTGAAGAACAATTTGGAGAAATATCTGTGAAAAAGAGAAAATCTGTACTACTACCACACCATTGTGTTTTAAAAACAACAGATTTTTAATGGAAAACTTCTCCATTAGGTTTGTCAGTCTTGTATATATTCAGTCAATGTCAATATACATGCCCTGAAGTGTCACTCCATGGCGCTTTGGCTTGTGCCTACCCTGGATTTTTTTTGGCATGTAGAATTTATTTTTTTGGCCAAAGCTACAAACAGTTCTTTTTGTGTCCATGTGTGGCTGTGTGGGTAATAGCCAGAGACATGTAGGTAAAGAGATCTCCAACAGGTGATCAAAAATGTAGCAAACATCTCAACCATCATCATCATCATCATAAATGATTTCTCAACTTCGTTTACTTTACTGTGCATGTGGCATACCTTAATAGTGTGTGGTATAGAGATGTCTGTTTTCACTAGGAAATATGCGCAACTTTGGCAGTGTAGAACATTGAACAAAGTTAACTTTTTATTGATGATGATGATGGTTGAAGATCTTTTTGTACTACAGTGCACATAAAGAGTTGAGCATCTATTTTTATAGCTATATGTCTCTGGTAGTGGCGCATACATATCAGATATGAAGGAGTAATTGACAAAATCATATCTGGGAAATAATTTTGTGAAATAATTTTAATCAACGAATTAACGGCTTGTACTTTTACTATAAGTAGTGATATAGTCTTTTGTAGTTTGTATCATTAAAAAATATTTAATATAAAAAAGGCACTACCTGCATCAGATCCATGGGTAAAGCTACAGGGACCTTACACCTTGTCCAAAAATTCAGTGGTCACTACATCGATATTTGTCCTGGGGGAGGGCTATGGGTGTAAAGAATTAGAGAGCGCCAAAATTGGAATTAGGATAAAAATTTGGTCTCTATAGCTCTTTAGAAAATCCTAAAAACTAATATGCTTAAACACTGTGAATGTTATTCTTACTGTTTAATTTATTTTCAGGCACAACTCAAAATGGAAACTACGATGGATACTATGGAGATACGGGGGACATATTTGAGGGATACCACAATACGTACAACATAAGCGCTGTTTTGAATAGCAAAAGTGGTAAAGTGATGGAGACGATGGCAAAAAGTATTTTCATTTCGTGGACAAACGAACTCGACATTAAAGCAAGACGACATCAAGCAACAATAACGTGCGAATCGACAAATTTTTGGAGCAATTCAATGCCAATTTCTTGCCAAACTAGTCCCTGCTTATTCAACATTGAGGCTGATCCGTGTGAAAGAACAAATGTTGCCAGGTTATACCCAACCATTACTTCACAGCTGTACGACATTTTGAAATATTACAGACAATCTTTAGTGCCACAAATAACTCAGCCTGTTGATATAGTGAGGGCAAACCCCAAATTATGGAATAACACCTGGACAACGTGGTTAAATTAACTATTCGTATAAGTGAAGACATTGTTTGCATGACTTTGTTCTTTTAACAAGGAAAAATGACCGGAAGAAGAAATTTACTCATGATGATTCAGAGTTGGGCATAAAAAGGATACTTAGGCTTGTATTTTATGTATTCTACGTTAACCATCCACCACCCAGGATGCGAGACAACGAAGAAGTTGAGGTCAGAAAAAGTGTTTTTGTTGATAAATCTGCTTGTGCCTTTTTACAAGATCAAAATTAGTCATACTCATCTTTTATAAATTCTTATGCTTGAGTTTTTCAGGAATTATAATTTTACGCGTAGATGTGATGACATGGAATCACTGAAAAGCTTAACAATGCATATGTGGTGAGTAATTTAAGCTTGAACAATATTAGGTATATAAAAAGTTCCAAGTCCTTCTGCTTTTGATTTATTTTTTCACTCAAATTTTATCTCCGCCTTATAAAATAAGAATAGATTTGATTTTAAGTTTAAGTTTGTTATGAATGTAAAATAAACGTTTTTAGATCTTTTTGCGTTTGTTTTGATTTTGTTGTTGTTGTGATACAAGAGTTGGCAGAAGGCAGAATCCTCAAAAAAATTATTCAAATCATGAATCCTTTAGACTAGAGCAAAGTGATTCAAATCACAAATACTTTCAGTCCCGACTCCAAAGAATAAAAGTGATATGAATCCTCAAAGTCTCGAACAGTAAATAATTCTATTTGACCTTGATATGGGAAAAAAGTTCTGAACATTCCAGTAATTTTTGATAAAAATCTGTTTTATAAGGAAAGCAAAGGTAAAAGTTCTCAGAAGAGGTTGTTTTATTTTACAAAGATGAAATTCATGAATTTTTCTTCCAACAATTAACAAATTTCTGGGAATTTTTTGTGAATTTTCTGACTGGAGGAATAGGATTTGTGATCAGGAGTTGGCACAGATAATTTTAATTTATCCAAAAAAGCAGATAACGGATAATTTTATCCATTATTCGAAAAATAATAATTTAAGTTATTTGTTATCCGTTATTCGAATAACCAGTTATAGAAAACTGATCATGCATTATCCAAATAAACAAATTGTGACGTCCCAAAATGACAGTCACATGTTTTTTTGAAAATTGATCGAAAATTAGAAATGATAAAAAGGTTAAAATTTTGAAGAAACAGCCCAAGATCGCAAATCGTAAGAAATACTAATATCCTAGATCATAAAGGAAAATGGCGTGAAACGAGCTAGCCTACATACTACATAAAACCATGAGGTCTTGCCTCATGGTACCTCACACAACTCCCCATAATTTATTGTTAAAAGGCCCTAATTTGAGAGAAACGATCTTTTTTACATTTTGAGTATTGAGTAAATTTAATCATCATAGTTACAGATGTTACAACCAAGTATTTTGAAGTTTTATTCTTGATGTTATAAGTCCGTTGGTAAGCTGATTTGTACCTCCATGATGAATTGATGTTGATTAAAGAAAATAAATTTCACCGTTTTAGTATCTTGGTTTGATTTCACGATTATAATGAGTGGTAATAATAAACATAAGATGAAGAAAAACAAATTCCTGGATTAAAGCACTTTTAATTATTTGTTTCTTTTATTTTGACATATTAGTGGTGACATGAACAAAAAACGTACCTTTTACTTGGCCGGTAGAAAACAGAGTACTTACTGTGTGGTGTGTATGTTCTCGTCACACCACCAGTTTCTTATCTTATAAATCTAATTTAGTCTCACGTCATTATTCTCAAGAATATTCACCGTTGAGTTTCGTTTTTCTATTTATTATACTTTATAGTCTGTAATTTTATATGATGAGAGTGATCATACATGGAAAAACACGGAATTATTTTTAAGGGATTGGGAGTTGATCATTTCGAACAAAACTCAACGTAGTATTTTAAATAATATGACGAATCTTTTCATTTAATATTATGTGAGTAGGAATAGACTCCACAAAATAATTTACCAAATGATTTTTAGATTATATTTTGCTTCTTAAACTATGAATTATCGTTCATCAATTATTATCAATTATCATCAATTTATCATTGTCATTTTGTCAATGTCAAGTATATGCATACATATCTACAATTTACTAAGTACTGCATACATACTATACATGCTGAGTACTGACAATATGACATGTAAGATGTAATATGAGAATAATAAGATATAATATATAAATCTCCTTTAATTTTGCAATTAGGTTAGGGCAATTAACTTATTTTTTTCATATTAAGGTACACTAATCTAGCATAGTGCACAATCAGAGCATAAGTTAATGGAGTGTAGCTATTCAAAAATTTATTTTCTGTAAATTTTTTCAGCTAAAATAATAAAAAAACATTATTTGATAAAATTTGAATAAAAATCATTCATTTTTCAATTATTCAGCTCCAATTTTCTAAAAATGGCTGTCATCCACATTACAACTATTATTCAACACATCAACAACAAGGCCCATATTCACAAACATCACTTTAACTTCTCTTCACCTAAATTTCGCTTTAAAGAAGTTTTTTTTGCACAATTTTGTACTTAAAAATGTGGGAACATTGTATCTCTTATGAGAGTTCCAATGTGAAAATAAAATGTTACCATACTCTTAAATACAAAATTGTATCAAAAGTCATTTTTAAGTGAAACGTACCAATGTTCCCACATTTTAAGTATGAAATTTTGCAAAAAACTTTTTTAAAGCGAAGTTTAAGAGAAGGAAGCTTAAAGAGATGTTTGTGAATATGGGCCCAAATCTTAAATCGTCCAAAAATTATTCGGTTTTTTAGGAGAAAATATTATTTGTTATTTGATTACTATGGTATACCTTGTTGTGAAAAGATATTTGTACTAGAAGGTAATCGACAAATTATGTGTGTTCTGCCACTTCATATTATACAGTGGGCAAACACTGGCGATTTTAGAGTCAGTTTGGATGGTTTATATACAAGCTTGATTACACACACATTGACACTGTGAGAATGATGTAGTGAGATCAAATATAAATGAGCGTGTTGAATACATGTTCGTCGCCATTAACCAATGACGTAGTTCGTTATTACTCTTAACGAACTTGTCCGTGGTGTCTGTGTTTGTGTAAGTTGGTCACATTTTGATAAGTCTGTTCTACTGATGTCATTGAGTTGATCAATGACGTCATTGAGATATCGATATTGTCTTACATTATCGATATCGAATCGTGTACGACTCCGTCGTTCAGGATACTCGGGGGGAAGTCTAAGTCTTTCCCAGTCTACCTTCCATGTATACGTCAATGTAGGGTTTTCATCTGTTTGTATATGTATTATCTGTATATAAAAAGGAAATAAATTTTTTTTTTTTTGGTGTTTGTTAGTGTTTGTTATGTATGTATTGAATTGTCTGATTGAAGAGAGGTTTGTGTGTTTGATGATATACTACAAAATAAAGAGACATTTCTGAAATATTATTATTTATTTATTATGTATTACAGACGATAACATTTAAGAATATGTTTATGTTTTAGGAACTATAAAGTTTAACAAATAAATGTATGCATTTGTACAATAGTATAGGAACGTTTTTGATCACAATGTTTTGTACCTTGTTTTGAGGTACTGCTTATTTGTTTATTATCACAATGTTTCTCACTTTGTTTTTTGAGGTACTGCTTATTTGTTAATTATATAATAATGAGATCTGCCTTCATGTGTAAGAAGGTTTGGTATCACAGGTTCGTTACTTATTTGGTGTTGTAGAGCACTCTGCTTCCTCGTCTTTTGTTGTTTTGTTTATGTCTGGATATATTTGTGATTCTGAAAAAATTTAAGAAATATATTAATTTGTTTGTTAATACTAAAACACGTCAACTATATCATTTTTCCTTCTGTGAGGATAAGTGATGGTTGGCTAGTGTTTTGCTTTTGTTGGTTTGTGGGGTGTCACCTGTTTCTCCAATCTTTATATTGGTTTCACAGTGGGTCCTCTGGTTGCAAACTTGATTTGTTTTGTTTAGAAGTTTACCCAGAGTAGATTCTCCTAAAGACGTCTGGACTACAAATTATTTATGATAATTTGTAAGTGTTATGTTTTTTGGGCCACTACCTTTGTGTGTGCGTGTTGTAAAGCGTCTGGGGAATTTATCTCTAATGGTGCTAAATATTTAAGGGGTCTGGTAGTAAGTGTTCCATTTGGGAACATAATAGAGGCTGATCTGACTATTTGGTCTGAGGATTTATGTAGTTCTTTGATCACTGCTAGTTGTGGTTTGTTAGGTGTTGATACCGTGTCAATGACGTGTACTAAATCTCCAATTTGTGGTATGTTGTAATTTGTTCGGTAGTTATTTGGTATTGGCTGTGGTTGTTTGTCTCGAAGGTATGGGAAATAATTTTGTTTCCATTGAATCCATAAGTTTTTCAAATATGTTTGATCCATTTTCCATATGTGTTGTAAGTGTCTTTCCGTTGTTGTGTGATTGATTTCTGGTTTGTTAGAGTTTAGGACAGTATGTTGGAAATTAGCATGAAGGAAGTTGGCTGGTGTTAGGTATGAAAAGGTTGTTGTTTCTGTTTCTGGGCATAAGGGTCTTTCGTTTATTATTATTTGTAATTGTTTGATGGTAATGTTGAATTTATGTATGTGAATTGGGTGATGTCCTACTGTTTTGTAGTAGGCTTGTTTGATGATGCCTATTAGGCGTTTGTAAGTGCCTCTGTACCATGGGGATTTAGCTGGTATGAATTTCCATTGTATGTGATTTTCGTAGAGGTAATTTTGTACTTTGTTGTCATTTGTTACGTTGTTCCAGAAGTTTGTTATATTTGTGTTGATGACTCTGAATTGTGCTGCGTTATCTGAAAGTATTATTTTTGGTGTTCCTCTATCTGCGAAAAATGAGTGAAATGCACACCATATTTCCTCTGTTTGTAAGGATGCAATCGGTATTAGATATATTGCTCGTATAGTGAGGCATGTGAATATGAGAACCCATCTTTTTGAATATGTTGTTGATGGAGAGATCTGTTGTGGTTGTTTATTTGTTATTATTTTATTGTATGTGTAAAATAGGCCGAATATATCGACGCCCGTATGTGTAAATTGGTGCTCATTTTCGTTGAGTCTGAAGTCTGGTATGGTTGAAAAGGGTGGTTGTTTGTATGGTTTGTTTGAATGGATTTTACATTTGTAACAGTTTTTCCTAATTGTGGATATGACTAGTTTGTTAATGGTTGGAGTGAAAAAGTTTTTTCTGAATTTTGCAACTGTGTATCTGGTTCCGCTATGGTAACCTTTTTCGTGTATGTACAGTATGATTAATTTAGTTAAGTATGAGTTTGGAGGCAAAGGGTATGGGGCATAGGTTCTTGTGTGTAATGTATGTGGTGGTAGGTAATTATGTAATCTGAGCATATTATCGTTATCTAGTTTTATGTGGAATTTTTTCAGTATTGCGTATGGGGGTGGGTTTGTTTGTTGTAATTGTTGAAAGATGAGTTTGCAAAATTTCTTTTGCTCTGCCTTGATAAAAATGGTTAATATTTGAAAGAATTGTTAGTTTGTGTGAAGGTATGGTATTGTATAAGATTTCTTTTGGGCTATTTTTTGTCTAAATTGTTTCAATGCTTTTATCGTAATTTGGAAGGTTTTAATTAGTTTTTGTAGTGAGGAGAATTTAGTAATATCTAAATTGAATGGTGTTAAATTGTTTCCATATATATATATATATATATATATAGGTTGTGGGTATGTGGGTATTTGAGAAGGTGGAGTTTGTAATTATTTCTTCATGATCTATTATTTCTTCGTTGTTTAATTGTGGGTGTGAATGTTGTGGTTGAGGTGTTTTGTTGATTATTTCTTCATGGTCTATGTCAAGGTTTGTGTTGTCACTGTTTATTTGTGGTATTTGTTCATAATGTGGAATTTTGTATTTTTTGGATTGTGTTTGTCTGTGTTTACGTGTTTATGTATGGTCGTTGTATGTATTGTTTAGTATTGTTTTGTTAATATGTGGTTGGGCGTAGTCGTGTAAGGATTCTGCTATGGTGCAAAAGTTTTGTTCATGCTGTTCTTCTGTTTGTATTTCTGAGTTTTCGTCTTTTAGTGTGTGTAGATCTGTTTGTGACCATTTTGTTCTTTCTTGAGTTAGCCATTCTGGTCCAGTGAACCATTTTGATTGTGTTAAGGAAGTTAGGTTTGCTCCTCTTGAACCTATATCCGCTGGGTTTTCTTTAGTTGGTACATATTGGTATGTGATGTTTGGAATTGTTATTATTTCTTTAACTCTATTTTGTGTAAAGGGGGGTAGGATTTTTCTTTGTGTAAGCCATATGAGTACGCATTTGCTGTCAGACCATAGAAAAGATTGTTTATGTGGTATGTGTAATGTTTCTCTAAGAAATTTTATTAATCTTGCTCCTAGTAATGCAGCTATTAATTCTAATTTTGGTATTGTATGTGTTTTTGCTAGGGTAAGTCTGCATTTGCCTATTAAGAATCTCAATATGTGTATATTGTCTGTTTTGTATCTTAAATATGCTACTGTGGAGTATGCTATTGCAGAGGCATCTACAAATAAGTGAATTTCTGCTTGTTTTGGTACAAATGGTTTTTGAAAAAATTTTCTTGTGAAACATATGTCGTTACATTTGCTTATGTCTGTTATAATGTTTTTTGCTATTGGGATTAAAGAAATTGGTAGTGGTGTGTCCCATTCTTGTTTGTGGTTCCATAAGGTTTGTACAAAAGCTTTTGCTGGAACCAGTAATGGTGCGAACCATCCTAATGGATCTAATATTGCTGAGAAATTACTGACGAAAGTTCTTTTGGTATGTTGGTCTGGTGTTTTAATCTTGGGTTGTAAATAAAGTATGTCATTAATGTAATCCCATTGAATTCCTAATATCTTAACAGGGGGATTTTGAATTGCATTTTTTGCTGTAAATAATGATCGTAAATTTTCATTTGTTGCCCATTGTGCTAGTTCCATAGAGATGTCATTAAATGTTTTGTTTGATGCGTTATATAATTTTACTGCTTGTTCGTGTGTTGGTACTGATGTAATTAGATTGTCTACGTAAAAGTTGTTTGTTAATATGTTGTAGAATTGTGGGTTTGTAGTTTGGAAGTGATAGAGTAATGTTGCTGCTAGTAGGAATGGTGATTCTATGACTCCAAAGGGTACTCTTTTGAATCTGATGATTATAAGATTGTTGTTTGTCAATGGTTTATTTGGGTCTTTGAGCCATAAGAATCTTGTGACATCTCAGTCTGATGGGTTTAATTCTAATTGTAGAGATGCTTTTCTGATGTCTGCACTTATGCCGATTGGGTTTAATCTGAATGTTAAAAATAGTTTGACTAGGTCTACTAGAAGTTTTAGTCCTTTAAGTATCCAATCGTTCATTGAGTGGTTTGCTTTTTTAGTTTTCGCTGATCCATCAAAGACTATTCTGATCGGGTGTGTAAGTTTAGTTGGGTATATTAATTCATGATGTGCTAAGTAGTGGACTAGTTCTGTTGAGTGTTTGTTGTCGACTATTTCTATTATATCATTTTTGAATAGTTCTTGAAAGTATGCGTCGTATGTTTTGAAAAAATCGGGTGAAGTGTGCATGTGTGGTATTTGGCTTTTAATTCTACTAAATGCTAAAGAATAGTTGTCTGGTAGTGGTGGTGGATATACTTTCCATGGCCATTGAACTTGGTATCTACCATTTACTAGTTTTATATTTTTGTAAAATAGTTCTATTGCTTTTTGTTCTTCTTGTTCTATTGTTAGGTCTGGTGTTGTTATCCCTATTGTTTCTAGTTTCCATAGGTTTTCTATGTCTGGTTCTGATGAGAAATATGTATGTTCACTTTGGGTTTGTTGTTCGTTATCTGTTAATTGTCTGGTTATGTGAAATCCGAAGTTTGTTTGAATTAGTTGTATTGATGGTGATATATGTGTAATCGATTTAATGAATTGCCACATATATTCGTTCCCGATTAATATATGTATTTTTGATGTTGTTTTCAATGTTTGTGCAAAATGTAAGTCTTTGTATTTTGGGTATGTTCGTTTGATTTCTGTTATGTTTTGAGTATCTAGTTTGTTTGATATGTTTTCTACTGTTCTGGCTATTATGTTGGAGAATTTTTGTGTGGTATGTTCTATTTCAAAGGTGACGATGATTGTATGGAATGTTTGTGTTGTTTGATTTTGTATTCCTGTTAATTTTAGAGAATGTGTGCCTTTAATTGGTAATTGAAGTGTTTGTATAGCAATGCTTTCTAATATGTATGTTTTAGTGCTTCCTAAATCGAAAAATGCATTTATTGGATAGGTTTGTAGCGTTTGTGGGTTACATATGTTTGTGCAGAATGTGAGAAATTTGTTATTTGTTGATAGGATTGTAAATAGGTTTAACTTACTTGGTATTGGAGGTTGGAGAACTGTTTCTTCGATTTGTGCTGATGTTGATATGGTTTGTTTGGGTATCATTGTATTAGTCTCTGTAATAGGATAATGTCTGTTTTTGTGGTTCTGGAGGTGCTGGAAGGAAATTAAATCATCATTAATACTTTGTTCTATGTGTGTGTTTATATTGCTTTCTTCTTGCTTACATGGTGGAAATTTAGTTTGTAATTCTATGACTTTTTCTAGATATCAGTTTGCTTCGAATTTTGTTAACGGTTATGTTACTCTGGGGCGTAATGCTGAATGGTGTGTGCTGGTCTGTTGACACTGGAACCATCTGCATCTTCATTGTGGTTGGTTGCAGTGGTCTGCTGTTGCTAAGATTCCACATTTAGGGCATAAATTGTACTGTCTGAAGTATGTACGTCTGTTTTCGAGCGTGTTGTATTTTTTTTGACAGCAGAGGTAGCTCCAATGTGGGCCTTTGCAGAACATACATCTCTGTTTTGTTGGTACTGCCAGGAATCTGTAGAGTTGCTCTGGAATGCTGGTATCCGGGTCTGTTTTTGAGTGGTATGCTGGAACAGAGAAATCATCTATGTCGTTATCTATATATTGTTCTGGCAAAGGTTTACCTTGGTCAGTATTCGTATGAAAATTGGGGCTGCTTTTAAGCTGTACTGGAGTTTCTGTTGTATTTTTATTATTGTTATTGGGTTTGTTGTATTGTGGTTTATTGTACTGACGTCTGTTAGGGTTGTTATATGTTCTGTCTCTGTAGTATGTATTGTTTTGTTGTTGTGTTTCTTGTGTTCTGTATACTTCTTTTGTTATGTCTGGTTTCTCTGTTAGGTCTCTTGTTTTGATTTCTTGGTATACTGCTTCTAAGACTGCTTTTGAATTTGGTTTAGATATGTCTATCCTGTTGGAGTATGAATTTCTTGGAAAAATTCTTAGTAATGTTGGGAAGGTGAGATAGACGATCTCACCTTCCCAACATTACTAAGAATTGAGATCGTCTGTTAGTTCTGGTACAAAATCAGGTATTGTGTCTAGTAACATGCATGTTTTATCGTATGCTGTGCGTAAACCTTCTTTTCTGTTTTGTGCTAAAGGTATGTTATTCAGAGTTTGCCATAGTTCTGATCGTAGTCTGGATTCATCACCAAATTCATCATATAAATATTGTAATCTTCTGAAGTAGCCGTGTTCGTTATGGCCTAATGTTGTTAGTCTTTGTTTGATGTTATCAGGCATAGCGTCTTCTAATATTTTGCATTTTTGTGGCGTTATGATATCTTCTCGTATGTGTATGTATTTCATGAATGATGTTATGAAGTCTGGGTATGATATACGCTTGCCGTTGAATTTTGGTAATTTGTATTTTGGTGTTTTAAGAAAACATGATTGAGTTAATGTGTTTGATCCAATGGGTATTTCCCAAACTTTTGGTATGTGAAGTGTGTTCTTTTGTAATGTTGTGTTCTATATGTTGTTTGGATATTCTTGTTTGTTGTTGTTCTGAATTGTTTGTTCCATTATTATTTCAGTCGGTTGATTTAAAATAGTGTTTGTAGGTTGCTTATTTGGAGTTTGTATGTGTGTATTGGTTATTATGGCGCGTCTTTGCATTATTATGTTTGTATCTGTGTTAGTGTTTCTTCTCATGGGTGTTAAGTCAAGTGGTGTTGTTTCATCTGTTGTGTTCCTTGTTTTTGATTTTTTTGTTTCTATAGTTGGTGTTTGCGGTGTTTGATCGTCTTTGTAAGTCCATTTCGATAATCGTTTTCTTATCGGTGTTTGTTCAAGAGTTATTATGGGAATATCTGGATTATTACCTGGAGGTGTTGCGGGTCTGTATCTGTCCTCTGATCCTGATCAATAGTGTCCAGTGGATCGAGGACTTTGCATTTCCTCTCTGGATGTTCATGATATTGTTCTTTGGCATTTGCTTGGTGAGTTAGTGACGTTTGTTTCGCAGTAAATTTTAGGGGGTTATATGGTCTGTAAATATTGTTGAGCGGTTTGTTGTTGTATTTTTCTTGCAGTTTGTAGTTCTTTGAATTCGTTGTTAAGTTTAGTAATTTGTATTGTAAGTTCTTCTTTAATATCGTATATTTTCTGATAAAATTGTGTGTCGGCGTCTGTAGGTAGGTTGTCCAGGTCTGTTAATTGAAATTGAAGTTCTCTCAGAAAAATGCGTACGTCTGCAGGTTGGTATACTGCTACGTTGTACGTTTTTGCTTGTTGGATTTTGTTCTCAGCTCTTGCCATTGATATTTGAATGTAAGTACGTTGTGGGCTTTTAAATGTTTGTTGCGTAAATTGAGGGTTTGTTGTTGTATAGTAGGTTTGTTTTTGTGTTTCTTGTATTGGTTGGGTTTGTGTAATGTTGGGAATGGGTAATATCCCTTGTGTTACGTGTGGTCTATTAGATGTTGTTAGTAATGCCATTGTGGTGGGTCTGTATCTCGATACCTGTTGGTTGTCTATAAATGTTATTGATGAGTACGTTGGTTGGGAGATCGGTTTTGTTAATGTGTGTATCGGGGTAGTTGGTAAAGTTATTGTAATTGATTTCGTTACTGGTATGGGTTTGTTGGGTTCTGATGTTAATCCTGGTGGGTTTGTTTGATTTACTGCGGTTTGTTATGGGTTTGATGTTGTTGTTGTTAAGTTTCATGTGAGCGGTGATGGATGCTGCCTAGGCTGTTCTGGAATACGGAGAGGTGATGGGTGTTCATCTGCATCTGGATTTGTATTTTCATGTTGTAGGTTTGATGGTTCTGTGGTTTTCTGTTTCTTCTTCCCCATTGCTGGATGTCTGTTTTGTTCCGTGATGTCTGTTGTGGACATGCGTTTGCGTTGTTTATTGGTTGTCTGTATTTTCTTTATTTAACGCTACCTTATTGCAACTGAACACTTCTTAAACACAAATATGCAACTTCACTTAAACAATAAAATAAATTGATTTCCGAGGACCGTACTTGCTCTGTTACCATATAGTGAGACAAATATAAAAGAACGTGGTTTACACGTTCATCGCCATTAACCAAATGACCTTGTTCGTTATTTCTCGTAAGGAACTTGTCCATGTTGTCTGTGTTTGTGTAAGTTGGTAACATTTTGATAGGTCTGTTCTACTGACGTCATTGAGATAACGATATTGTATCATATTATCGTTATCGAATCGGCTACAACACCGTCGTTCACGATAAAAGTATAATAGAATTTTTCATTATTCTCACAATAGGTATGGAAGACAAAACACTTGCGTTGGCAGCGCTATCCATAGGTGCATAGGTGTGACACCAAAACCACTATTATGTGGTTGTCGTCTCCATCATATATATATCCTCGAAGGGCTGGAGGAAATCAGCAGGAACAAGATTTTAGGAAAAGAAACGAATTCCATTTAATTTTTGTACCAACTAATCTGCAGGGAGCAGAGTGCTTGAGCCAAATAATTACGAATTTTGGGGACATTTGAATCTGAGGCTTGAACAAAGCCCAATTAATTTGTTCTCCTCTTAATTTCGTAGTCAAAAAGTAGTACGTTTATCGATCATTGTTGGTCTTCTGTTGTCTCATAATTCATGTATTTTTCATTCTACGTGTAACCAGACTATTTCATTTTCTCTTTTCTATTCTGCAATTGACTAGTGTGGCTCTATTCAATTTCAAAAGGTAAGTTCATCGTCTTCGTTGATAGAAATGGAATGGTAATGTAACCATTTATTTTTTTTCATAGGCATGATTCTTTCAACTTCGTTCTGCTAACTAATGGTGATATCTCTCTGGAGTATCATAATTTTTTACCTAGAATAATTAATTTTTCTTTGTGCTATGATGGCATTTTAGTGTGACTGAATTTATTCGACATAATTCATTTTGTATTGCATTCTTAATCTTTATGATAATTTTTTCGTTGTCAAGGTTGAAAATGTCATTTTAAAACCGTGAGTAGAAATACTGTATATTCTGAAATTTATCGGTTTCAGGAAGATGAGCAGTTCCGAGGAAGTTTCGTGGATCTCATGGTTCTGCGGACTGCGAGGAAATGAATTCTTCTGTGAAGTAGGTGTTTTCTAGTGATTTCTATCTTCATTCGTTGAATTTTTCTCCTAATTTTCTTCTATTTAACGTGAATGATATTGCTTTCATTTCATCGTTTTAGTCAATCTTCATGAAAACTTTTGACGTTTCACTTGTGTCTATTGCTGCTGTGAAATCAACACACTTTTTTAGAATTTTGTTTCTTAATCGCCGTTTATTAAGATTCATTTTTTGTTACAGGTAGATGAAGATTATATTCAAGACAAATTTAACTTGACAGGACTAAATGAGCAAGTACCACATTTTAGACAAGCGCTGGACATGATTCTCGATCTAGAACCTGGTAAAACTTACAAATGATTCTCATTATTCTTTACTAAACGTTTTCTCTTGTTATTTACCGGTAATTCAAATAAATACTTCAAAAATTTAAAGTCTTGAAAAATTGCAGTACTTTATTTTTCGCCGGTAATTTTTGAATTTACAGAGTATTTGTATTAATTCATAGTTGCTTCAGAGAAAGTAAAACTATGGTCGATCTATAATGTATTTTCTAATGAAATTTAATATGTATTATGAAGTTCAAACACAATTTCATTTGGTGAAATTTTACAAAAGCACATCCCGTGTCCATCATTGTTTTTATTATTTTCTCTTTTATCGTTTTATAGATGACGAGTTGGATGATAACCCAAATCAGTCAGACTTAATCGAACAAGCTGCCGAAATGTTGTATGGTATGATCCATGCCCGCTACATATTAACTAATCGAGGTATTGCGCAAATGATAGAAAAGTATCAAAATGGAGATTTCGGCAATTGTCCTCGTTTTTATTGTGAAGAACAACCTATGCTTCCAATTGGTTCGTTTAATCTGGTCCATTGCTCTAAGCCACTTTGTACAAACAATCTTGTTATATTCTTATTTTCATTGCAGGATTATCTGATGTTCCTGGAGAGGGGATGGTAAAATCGTACTGTCCTAGATGTATGGAAGTGTATACACCAAGATCATCGAGGCATCAGCATACTGATGGTGCTTACTTTGGAACCGGTTTCCCACATATGTTGTTTATGGTTCATCCAGAATATCGTCCTAAAAAATCAACAGCTTGTTTCGTTCCCAAGTACATTTTTCAAGAACTAGTTATAATGTTTTTATATCTCCTGTTGCAGTGCTTAATAAGCAATTGCAATTTGAAATGTTTTACAGATTATACGGATTTAAAATTCATACTTTGGCTTATCAATTGCAACAGCAGGCCGCGAATAATTTTAAAGCTCCAATGCGAGGAATTACTTATAACAATGGAAAACGACCGTAAATATGAATGCCCTGATATTCTGTGAATTTTGAACTGCACACAAAACGAGTATATAATTTAGAATTCAGTATGTAAGTAAATATTTTAAATTGTATCTACTATTTACGGATCAGGGGGTCTTTATTTTCGACTTCATTATTCATTTATTTTTATTGTAACATCAGTATGTAATATTAGATGCTTGTTTTTCTTGAGACCATTCTGTGAAAAATATAATAAGTAAACTAATACATGTTCTTTCTCACACGATATTTTTACATTATTCGTGAAATGTCGTGGGCTGTAAATAGCCAATAGAAAGTGGCTTGGTTTCAACTAATTAAAAAAATGGAAACTAATTAAAAAAATGGAAATTATTACTTAAGTTGGGAAGCCAGTTTAGTGAATGAACGGCGTTGAGTTGTAAGAAACTTTCGGATTAATTACGCCTCTTATATCTCTACAGTCAACTTATCAAATATAATTATAATATCTGCGATAAGTTAATCAAAACCGAAGCCTCTGGCAAAAAAACTGTGTCATTTAAATCAAGAATTCAACTTCTCCTTATCTAGGAATGATTGAAAAATAGTTTATTAAACGAGAATTTTTTCATTGATTTCATCTGGTTTGTTCTAAATTACAAAAAGTTAGCTTTTTTCTTTCTAATGTGAGATTTAAAAATGATAACAAATTATCTATGATTAGCAAATCAATGAAATTTAATTCGAATTTATAACAGAATGTTTCTCAATCAATTTGGAACCAACTTTTTTTGATGTTCAAAGTCAGTATCTCATCTGTCCGTAAATGTTTTAACAACTGAATGGATTTGGATTGTCTGGAACCGCTTTGCCGCATATTCTCGCCATAAAAGCTACAAAAAGTGAAATTAATATTAAAATATTTGCAGTTTATTGCACGGCGAGGGAAAAAGTATGAATTAAATAAATATAGTTTGCAGGAAAATGCAAACATTATGTAGAATTATTTTGATTCCAACGCGTTCCTTGACATCGTAATGGCATTTATTTCAAATATGTAGTTTAATTTTTAATACTGTCGCATGTTTTTGAATCCAAAATGGTTTACAGGTTTAGGTACTTCTGATAAATTTCTCACGGCTTCGCACACCCTTCTTACGTTGAACAGAGTTAGCACCATATTGTTTTTGCCTTTTTTTAACTTCATTCCTTTTTTTAAATTTAAATTTTTCCATTTGTTATCGATTTCATAGGAATATTTCATTGTAAATTTTATTAATACACAATATTTACTAACAAACCTGTGAATTTTTTAAAAATTAATCAAATAATTCTGACTATTGGAAACGGTCGAAAACTGATCAAAAATTTTGAAAAATATTAATGTACTTACTAGAAAATTAAACTTTACTAAACATCGGTCCAAATTTAAGTTTTTTATACTCTAAAAAAAAGAACTTCTGAGGCATCAGTCATTTTTAAGAATTTCTATATTTTGACTGTTTCGATAAAATTTCAGCTTATTAATTAAATAATTAATATGAAACCTCATGTTTCATTTGGCATAGGAGAAAGGAGTTAGGTGCGCTCATTTATTGAAAAGTCTATTTATCCTGAAAATCGTTTTCGTTACTATTATGGTGAAAGCGTAAACATAGAGTTATTAACAGCCCCCGGGAAAAATTTTTTAAATTAAAATAGTATATCGAACATCGAACGATTAATTTAGCTGTATGAACGTAGCTTTATTTTCCAGTTGCTTTGGCGAAACAAGGCATCAGCGTTCCTCAAAAAGCCAGCACATAAACTTACCGCGATGATTGCCAACTTTTTCTGTATTAAAAGTTATTTATAAAAGCGTCTTGAGAAGAGGTTTATATTACGTTTTATCTCACCATAAATCTTTTCACTAATGCTAAAATGAAAAACTAAAAATGTACATGCACAAATTAGTGGGAAAATGGTGGTAAATTTTTTTTTTTTAAATTGTTAATTATTAAAAGGTTGTTACTTGTTATAAAGATACAATCTATGATCTCCGGGTTTCTGGTACGAAGTGAAAAGTTTTTATTCCACGATCAAAAGTTTGGAAGGTATGAATTTAGTCTAGAAATTTTCAGTACGCAAATTGGACACGTGATTTTTTTCTTCACGAGTAGATAGGGATGATCTTGGAAATGACACCATCAAAAGTACGAGGCAGAATTTTCGTGAAATCTGTAATTTATTCTTGAGAAAAAAATTTTATATTTAAATTTAAAATTCTCTTCATAATTTGAATTTACAATTAAAATTAAAATTCTGTTTTAAATTTTATGCATACCGGGAACCAGGGGCGTAGCCTATTTGACTTTTTTTGCTTGTCACTTTTCAAAATTTAGAACTATGGAACCCGTTATCGCATATTCATTATTAAAATTTTCTCAAAATTTTAAAAATGACAAGTAAAATAAAAATAAGGTTATGGGGAAATTTCCGCTGATGAAAAAAAATTGTCCGAACTTAATCGTTCTCGTCTTTATTGAATATATTGACGTGTAACTTATTTGCGTCATAAAAATTGCAGGAGTTACGAAATTTTTCATGCTGCAACAGTCTAAGGTTCATTTTTTTATTGCCTTATTTCTCGCCATCATTATATAATCAAAAATTAAAGCAAAGAGCGGATTTTGAAAGCATATTTTTTCCGTTATCTGTGTGGATGCTTCTAAGACTGTGTACCAACAACTTGACAAAGTTACTCTACAGACGTCAAATGCTGTTTCCCCTGAACAAAGCATGCAACAATTGTTTTTACCATCCATACTCACGGAGGTAAAATACAAATCCGTCTTCATCTTCTGGGTCCAAACATTCGTTGACTACCTCATTCAGTTCTTCGTCGGTTAGTTTTTCACCTGTAATAATAATTTCGGAAAATGAAAATTGATTCAATGGCGAACGAAACCACGCCGAGAATCTTCTGTTTTTCCATATAATGAAAGAATCATCATTATTATTTACTGCTCAAGTTCATTCACCAGCATGAAGAGGGATTCGATATATTAACGTAGCCATGAAAAGATACCAAATTAAATCATCTTTTTTTTTTTTTTTTTTTTTTTTTTTTTTTGGAAAGCTAGTACGTCAAATTCTTTTTTCTGAATTTCGATTTTTTCATATTTTTGTTCGTAATCGGTGTATTTTGTTACCATTTTTGCAAATTCATTTGTTTACCACGTCAAAATTATGTACTTTGATTGGTGTGTGAAACGTCTCTGGAAATTCAGAAAGAGAAGGACCTTTCATAACTTTTAATATGTGTATGTCACAGGCAAAGTGTGAAATCCAGGCATTTCGATTTCATGCATTGCTTGGTAATAGGCGCGAATGAAAGACAGTACTTAAGTAATAACAATGACTTAAAAATTACTTATGAATTTTCTTAAAAAAGTTATATCTATACGATGTATTTCAGCAATGTATGTCCAAAGTAAAACTCCCAAGTAAAACTTTTTGAGACAAACAAAAAATGTCGTGTAACAAAACCCTTTTTTTAAAAACTGAAGGAGCTATGGTTCTTTTAAGTTTGGTTTCTGAGTACCTATTTACGACATTAAAATAAAGTGAAAAAATGTATTCTTTCATTTTTTCCAGTGAGTATAATGAATTCTAATTGGGATGTAAAGCCTCCGCTGGACTGCGCCACTAGCGCCGTTGATTTCGGGATAATAAGCGATTTTTAACATTGAAAACAAAGAAAATCAAAGTTATCGAAAGCAATTACACAAAAACTGTAAGTGTTAGAAAGCTGAAATTTTTAGAAAACAAATACCTAAGTTATCTGAAGATTCCCTGAAATTTTGGCTGAAATACATTTATTTTACGAGAGATATTCGAAATTCTGTTTATACTCCCCAACTTGATTGAATTCTTATCATTAAAATCACCGGATTTGAATAGAATCCCAGCAATATCTCGAGAAATAAACGTAAAATTTCCGCCAAAATTTCAGGGAATCTTCAAATAACCTATGTATTTGTCTGCTAAAAATTTCAGTTTTTTACAACTTACGGTTTTCGTGCAATTACATTCGAAAGCTTTGACTGTGTAAGTTCTAAATGATAAAAAATCGTACATAATCCTGAAACCAACATGTTTGACGAACGGGCCTCCAGAGGGCGACTACTTTAACTTTAGATCCCAATGGAACTCGATGAATTAAGAAAATAAAGTTCTATGAACTCAGAACTTGTAACTTATTTGTCAAATTAAAGGAGCTACACTGTTTCAAATTTATAAAATTTCCGTTTTTGAATAATATTTCTAAACTTCTAAATTTTCAAAATTTTCCCACCCCCATTGTCTCATTTTATAAAAGATGAGAGCTGCCCCTTTTCTTTTATAATGTATGGGTCGAATAAGTTGCGCACACTTTATATAAAAAGGTAATTTTTATGAGATACCGATTGATAGAAATTGCGTTTGGGAGGCCTGTGTATGCACCTTACTGTTTGAGTATAAGTATTGTGAAGGGCTGATTCGTATATTTCTGTAGGTTATTACTATCAGACACAGATAGTGTGTTCGGGGAATGAAATTATTCCATTTTTCACGTTACTATATCTATATATACGAATATATAGATATACATCTTACGGTAATTTTGTTCCCCGAAATACTCTATCGTTGAAGAACGGAGTTAGGAGAATCATCCCTCCATTACATATATACCAAAGACCTTACTCAACTCATTAATATGTTGAGAAAATACACTGGATGTTTATTCCTTGTAAAATAAAAATGTTTGTAGAAAAAATTTCGAATGTTAAAAATTTTAGAAAAACTATTTAAAAACTGAAGTAGGCTATTCAAAATTTGAAGCGTTATAGCTCCTTCAATTTTAGAATTAAATTACAAGTTCGTAGAACTTTTTTTTCTTATTTTGTTGAGTTCTATCCTTTGACTATAATTATAGTTACTAGACCAATAACGAAATATGATTTCTGGTTAGACATGCCGGCACTTTCGACGTACTTTGCTTTGGGTTTATATACGTTATGCTTGTGAATTTAAGGCATGTCTTTACCAGATGTATTCTAAATCGGTGAACTCATGCAAAATGTTGAAAATACTCAGGAGGTACGTTAGGGTTGCTTACTTTTTCGCCAGCATGTCTTAACATTAGAAAGTACATAGGTGTTATGGAGCTCTACTGGTCCAGTACTATATAGTCAAAGGTTTTATCAGATTACATCCCTGAGAAGAATGATAGATTTAATTTTTAAGTAGGTCTTCTTTAGAAAATCTACTTTTTACGCTTGGTACGGTATTAGCCCCCAGGGTTGGGAGTGGGTACGTTTTTCGTTTCATGATCTCAGGAAAATTTTGGCACCAATAACTCAAATTCATATATATATATATATATATATATAAGTCCATTTCTTGTTCCCACGGTACAGGTCGCAAGAAAACCAAAAACCAGACCTATTGATTTTGATGCGGATAGGCCGGGCGGTACTTCCGGTATCAGCATTTTCGTTTTTATTTTGGCTATAAAATGCTCAATTTTGCATCAATAGCCACGAAATTCTGAACAAATATTTATTATAATTTACTCTAGCACGATATCAATTTTGGAATGGATCGGCAGGACGGTACTTCCGATACCGCTATTTTTGTTTTTATATTGGTCATAAAATGCGTAATTTTGGAACCATATGCACGAAATTTGAAATAAAAATTCTTTAAAATTCATTGTAGTATGCTACCAATTTTGGTGCAGATCGACCGGACGGTACTTCCGGTAAAGCTTTTTTTCCTTCTTTTTCCTAATTTGCATGAACTTGACTTTTTACAAAAATTAACCACATGCTCATGTTTTCTTTTTTTTTTATTTCATAAATTTATTATATTTCATTGGTTTTATTTTAAATTGTACGATGATGTACCATACTTTATCATCATAATTTATTTTTCACTTTTTCAAGAAAAAATACTTTTATAATTCACAATTATTGTCTAATATTTTTTCAGCAGCTAACACATTTTATACAATCATAACATACCATTAACGCATATAAACATACAGACAATTAATGTAATCATCAAAATTCGTAATTCTTTCTCTCGAAAATCTACTTTTTCTAGCGAGGCTTTCTGCGCTAGAGTTTTTTCAATTTATTTTAATGTCAAAAATATTCGAATACTGAACTAAAAAGAATCATAGTTCCTTCAATTTTGAAAACAGGATTTTGTAGCAGGACATTTTTTGTTTGTCTCAAACAGTTCTACTTGAAGTTTTTCTTTGGACATACATTACTGCAATACATTATGTTTATATGCATAGATATAATTTATAATGGAAAAAAATGTAAGAATTACTCAAGTATCGTTTTTGCATTCAGAAATTTTGATATCCAGTGAAAGTTAGCATAAAAAAAAAAAAAATTAAAAACAAATAATATAAGGCAAAAAAACTACAGGTAGGTATTGGGCAGTATTGTATATTCGTAGATACTAGAGAGTGCTAATCGTGAGAATGTCTTCTCATAGCTTTCGTTCTTAATACTCTATGATTGACAGTAGTATAAAAAGTTCTACTAAACAAATTCAATATGAGTTTAAATTACATTATTTGCTGCTCAATTTTTGGCATAATTTACCTTGTTTATCTTGACCACTATTCGTTCTTTGGCAAATTGAAACGAGGCCATTGTTTTTAGCTTTTCAAAAAATCACGATTAACGTTTAGCTTTCCGAAAAATTCGAAAGACGAACTGCTGTCTCGCTCCTCTCCATACCGGGTGAGTTCACGATTACGACAAACGTTAGCCAATACGAAACAAATTCAACTTACCCAATGTTAATAAAATATGCATTAATTCGCCTCCAAGCATGGTGCCATCTTCTTGTTTATCGTATAGTTTCAAGCATTCGATGAAATCTTCGAACACACCTTGATCTTTGTCTTTTTTAGTTTGACTGTAGATGGGCAAGAATTCTTCGAATGTGATAAATTTTTCGCCTGTAGTTGAAAAAATTTGTTTCCATCAGATTTTTAGATGCAACGAACGGTAGAGGGAATTTGTTAATTTAGTTTTTACAAACCTTTTTTTTTTGTTCCACCCATTTTTTCTATCAAAGCGTTTGTGGGATTCAAGTTACACGCTCTGAAAAGGTCTCCTAAATAAAAGGCATCAATGTTGCCGTCAGATTCGTAAAGGGAGAAGGCAAAAGTGGCGGCTGTAAAAGTTAATTGAAACACGATATTAGAATGAAATACAGATATACAGCGCTGTAGGTATACCTTTATACGTTTGGATTATTCTTTTTTTTTAGGAAGTTTATCAGTAAATCGAGTTCTGTTCTAAATTTTATGCCATGCCGATTTACTTCTCGAATTATTTGGTGAAGGGTTTGAAATTGAAAATAAAAAGTTTCGTCAAAATGGCTCGTAACCCACGACCTTGCAAACGGGATGTCAAGTTTTTGTTACGCTTGTATACTTTCGGGACGACTTCAGTAGATATGCTGCTGTATGAAATTATGTTTCTCACAAGACACAAAAAAACCACATTCGCGCAACACGAATTAAATTTTTTATATTTGAAAAAAAAAAAAATTTCAGTAACTACTTACTTTCGACTTCGGATTCACTTAGATCAGCCTGCGAATGCAATGAAAATTTGTATTAAAATTTATGAATATCAGGTTTATTTTGATGACCTTGAAATTTTGATTTTACTGATAGAAAAATTTTTTGAGGAGTAATAATTACAATACGAAAAAAAAAAGAGTAAATTACTTACCATATTATTACTGATGTTTTCCTTGTCTGCGTCTTTTAGTGTCGACTAAAACACTTGAATTTTCAACCAGGAGCACATGAACGATGCAAATGCGTTTAAAGGAAAGTGTGACAATTATTCTTATTTCCTCATTACTATCAAGTAATTTATTTTTAACCTCAAGTCCAGATTCGTCGAATCTATCAAATCGATTGCGAGCCAAGTTTTCAATCCTATCTTTAGTCATCGTTCAATCACCGCAATACCTACCGCAATTGGAGATTTCTGAACGAAAATGCAATTTGCAATATTATATACAGAAATGCAATCAGCTAGGTAATAAAAAGCTGTGACTAAAATTGAGCTATAAAATCATTCTCTTTTTTTTTTTTCCCAGTCGATTTTCTAACAACGATGGCCATAATTCCTGGTAAAGGACGAAAGGTAGAGTGGAGATCGTGTGGATAAAATTTTTCAACGATTGTTAAAATAATTATGTGATTGAAAATATTTCTTACATTGCCTTTAATATACTTCTCTCTACTCTACCTCAATCGACAAGTACGAAAAACACGGAAATACGATTCTCTGAAATATTAATTAATCAAAATTTTTATGAATCCATATCATTGACTCATAGCACAATAAGTGATATGGGTTACTGACCCATCTCTTACTGTTATTTACAAATTACAGAAATTATTTCATGGACGACAGATTTTACTTTCAAAGCAGGTAAAACAAAATATTACGGTGAGTGGACAAAAAATAATTTTTGAATCGTTCTTTTCTACTACAGTTGCCAATATTAAGAGTTAGTTCATAAATTTTTGAACTCAATAATTTTAAGTTACGAATTCACGAAGAAGTAAGACTCTCCTTAATGACTATTTCTTGTTGAAAGTGTTCGATTGAATATAAGATTTCTATGGAACAAAATCGAAGTGGACAAAAATTAAAATGTCACCATATAGGGTACCAAGTCTTCATTTAGTATTCGCTGAACGATAAGTACCTACATTTAGCTGAATGAATTCACTAGAGTGACTTTCTGACCAGACTTAGGTTTTGTCCGTAATATGCTTACTGGAGTGGAAAAAATGACGTTTTAAAAATACCAAAACCATTAGGTACACTCATTATTTTCCTGTAATAGTTTATTCAAGTGGACTGAACGATTAAGAATATGATATGCTCCACTATGACTCTAACCGAAGGTTTTTTTCACACAGAATATCAGCAATAGAGATCATTATGCCTCGAGTCTGATGTTCAATTACGTCGCTGAAAAGAGACCTGTGGGATCTTTCACCCGCCAAAATACTACAGACATAAATTTTTCAATTACCCTTGGAAGTATAAGCAATAAACTTAAGTGATTAGGCTACTATATTACGAAGTAATGTAGCCATTGACTGATCTTAAACTCACGTCCTTTTGATTCGGAAATCCAAATGTCTAACCATCGAGGTGGAGCCTAAGGGGTCAACGTGACACAGTGATCGTCTTTATACTCGAAATGTCGTAATTCGAGACCAGCCGCCATCATACTACTGACTCAAAATGCCGGTACGCGTATATGCTCGGTTGGGTTCAATTGATAAATTCAGGTTAGAAAACTATCGCACATCAGACCCTGACCTTCCCGATTTCACTAATAACGTTGATTTCCTGCCACCAAAACTCAGTCAACCACTATAAACAAACGTAAAAGCAAGAAATTCGTTTGCCCGAAATTCTCCCAAATTATTTCGCTTGATTATATGCGCGTGCGCCACAAAATGAGAGAAAAGAACAAGCAAAAGAAAAAAAAAGAAGAAAAATGTATAAAGAAAGAAATAATTAAAACCGACAGCTGTGAACAGACGCGTATTATTTTTCCATTTTTAATAAAACAAAAAAAAAAAAAAAGACAGACAAACGAAAAAAAGAAATTCTGCGCAGGCATAAGTCTTGTTCCGGCGCAAGCCAGCGTTTCAGCGCGTGTAAAAAATAAATAAGTAACCGATAACTGAATGTAAACGAATACTTTATTAAAAACAACAGGTGGGATTCAAATGTAGAAGCGAAATGACCACAACAATAAATAATTTAACTCACAAAATATAAACTTGCAAAAATTGAAATAGCTTGAAGACATGATTTTTCTCTTCTTTCAACTAAATCACGTGAAAGAAAAAATTTGTTTAGATTCGCAATGAATGCAGTATTATAACACTACTAATTTGAATTCTCCAATAAAATTGCATATCGAATATTAAAATACAGCGAATTTTTTTTTTTTTTTTCACTTTGTTGCGAAATAAGATTAAAAACTAATGAATACGAACAAGATTAAAAATATTTGGATTAGAGTGCTTATAAATTTAGCTTTGGAACAAAGTGCGCGTAAACTCGACGTAATCTAATGCTCCCGATATGGGGTGTCCCGTTTTCGGGTCGACGTACGATTTCATCCTGGCCACACAATAATCAGCCATTTCCTTAGTGAGGTTCTGTAGGAGAAAAAAATACAAAAAGAAAAAATGAATTAAGAAAAAGAAAAATAATGAATTAGCGACGCAAGTCACACAACTAATGACCCAGTTGCAAGTAAAACAAATTTTTTGATTAAAACAATCAACGACTCGAAGTGGAAAAAATTTCCTACAAGAATTTTATTGTTAGACATTGTGAGGCATGGATGTCACGCTATGTGAGAAAAAAATACGTGAGTGTCACTGTAGCTATACTCGTGAAAGATTGCGATGTGTAAACCTGAAGATACATAATTATCTAAATAATACTGAAACGGTAAATTTTCCATTAATTTGAATTTTTCATTACGTCCATTTTCAAACTGCTAAAGATGATGGAAACAATTATATGGATAGTAGTTTGACGCAAATTTTCTCGTTTTTTCAATGATATCCTCTGCTCGCTAATTTAGATCGCGGCTGAGGAATCATTCAAGTCCGATTCACACTTGGTTAGTTTTCATGCTACTAGCCATCTACTTAAGGTACTATTCTGTTAACATTTAAAGTTACTTGCCGTTTCAATCTTTTAAAGTCAACTTCAACTTGGCGGATTGTCATGTGAGATTGTAATAAGATTCTTGCAAGACTATCCGTCAGGCTAAAGTTGAATTTATTGGATAAAAACAGCAAACAGACTTCAAAGCCTAATTCACATTTGGCTAGTTTTCTAGCTACTTGCAGGGTACTTGAGCACTATTATGCTGACAGCTGAAATCACTACGCCATTTTAACGATTTAAATCAACTTTAACCTGGTGGATAGTCTTATAAGAATTTCGTTAGAACCTCAGAAGACAAACTATCAAGTTCAAGTTGATTTAAATGGTTGAAATAGTGTATTGAATTCTACTGTCAACAGAATAGTACCACAAGTAGCTGGCTAGTAGCACGAAAACTAGCCAAGTGTGAATTAGGCTTAAGTGAATGAGAAGTTTTTAGAATACAAAAATGACAAATTTTCCTTCATTTTTTTTTTCATCAATTTATTTTTGAATTGCTAAAGATGATAGAAAAATTATATGGATACTAAATTTACGAAAATTTTCTTTTCTTTCCAATGATACCAACATCAGCTCTCTAGCTTAAATAGCACTATAGCAACTGAAGAATCATTAAGTAAAAGTAAATTTTTAGAATCCCAAAAATGGCACATTTTCCATTATTAGTGTTTTTTTAATTTCGAAATTGGTAGAGATGTTTAGAAAATTATATGCGAATTTTGTAAATTTTCTCATCTTTTTAACAATGCCAACATCAGCTCTCTAGTTTAAATAAAGGCTGAGTAAGCATCAAATAAAATGTAAAAGGTTTGTTTCAAAATTAAAATGTTGCCTTCAACTGACAAGTGACACGCACACAACCACACACCGACACATCAACGAGTTTTACAATCTGGCGCTTGATGCTTACAAGTCTCGCATAGCCCCTATCAAGAGCTAAGATGTTTACACATCAAAAACTCCTTGCTACTTATCATGAAGAGTTTACAATTGTTGTAAGCCAATGGAAAGATCAAGGTCCCCTTTCTTTGTAGAATTTCTCCGAAGATGACGTCGTTATAAACTAACAATAAAACAGATAGGAGTTGTTCAAGAAGTGATATCGATCAAAAGCTTTTAATTAAGTTATTTATCCTCCCCACTAACCAAATTCATTTAACGAGTAATATAATGCTTAATTTCGAGAAAAAAAAATTCACATTAATTTGTAACCTTTGAATATACATAATTATAGAATTGGGCTAGTAAAAAATAATGATTTCTGTTACGACATGCCAGCGCTAAATAGGCAACCATGGTGTATCATTTGACGAGCTTCGAACTACTTTTATGTACGCTATCCTTGCGTATTGAAGAGATGACCCTTATCAGTTGTATTCTAAATCGGTAAACTCAAACAACACATCGGAAGTGCACGCAAGTCACCAACTTTTTTATGACAACATATCTTTACAATGCGAAGTACATTGGGCTTATGAAGTGTAGGATTTCCAGCATCCTACATATTATTCGCCAGTCAAAAGCAGAGAACTTAACTACACAGCCATTCCACCGTTGGCTGTAACTGAAGAATATATTTCATACGTGGATACAATGTGGCAGTTACCATAGACTCCCCCCTAGAGAGACTCAGAGGAGTCGAATGATATATAGTGTACTGTTAGATGAATGTGAACAGCATGCCACCAACTTACACATATGGACTGACACTACCTGCATGGCCACAGTTTATGCAAATATCGACAACTTACAGAAGAAAGGAGAGTGATGAGTTCCACCATACACCGCTAGGGTGTGTATGTGTCCAGCACACATCAAAGGTCACCAGATGTAAGACGGCTGGCTCGGGGATTCGAACCAGCGTTTTACATATTATTTGCTAGCCAAATGCAGTAAACTGAATTGCATAGCTGTTCCATCACTAGTTGTAGCTGGCAAATATATTTCATATAATTATGCTCATTGAGCTTTACTGGTCCAGTCTTTTACATATAGTTGAGGTTTGTAATACATCAAATATATTATGAAAACTCATACACCGGCTTTCATGAGCCGTATATTCTAACAGATAATCAGAAATGTTTTCAATCATACTATTTTTTAATCATTTAAGCACATTTCCTAAAATAAATATGTTTGTCGTTGGGTAAGTGGCCTCATTATATTTTCACTTTAATCAACCTTTCCCTTTGCAACCAGTATGACGAGCATTAAACATGCAAAACACATGAAACCTAACTAATTCAAATTCAAAAGAATTTTAGTCCAGATTTAAAATTTCTTAAGGTAAGTGAAAAATCTGATGACATCGGAATACATAATTTTCAAACTAGATTTCTGATGAAAAAAACAACTCGAGAAACTGAGTGAATACATCATTCCGTCTGAATAAAAATGTTCTCTTTATGGGTATGAAAAAATCGAGGGTCCAAAGCCATGTTACTTCAATTTATTTTGTAAAAAAAAATAATAATAAAATTGGCAGATTTTTCAATATTCATTAGACACGACTAAAGAGTGAGAAAATAATGAATACATTTGGAATCACTTAGATGCCATGCGAACAAAATTGTAGCCAATGTTTTTAATTTCAAATAAACTGTTTTAGTCTGAAAAGTTTTGGAAAAGAAACAGAATAAATTCTCCACATGATGGCTAACTTCTATTTTTCAAGCATTTCTATTTCATTCGCAGTCATAATTCGACCTAATCTGACGCGTCCATCTCTACAACGTGTAAAATATATGAAGAAAAAACTACAATAATGACTAACCGCGTATAATTCTTCTTTGGTGACGTACGGCCGGTCAGCCGCAGTAATTGCACGAAATGCGTTTTCAATCTCTTCGCAACTCTCGACATTTTCGGTCTCCTTGCTAATCATAAATGCCATGTACTCTTGCAAGGATACGTATCCGTCGCGATTCGGATCGACAGCGTCTACAAATTAACGTATTTTCGTTATATTTTGTAACAATAACATGAAATAACCAACATCAACACTAGAGTATTCAAAAAAACAACAACAATAACAAGAAATTATACACGAACCTAGTATCGCCTCGAATTCGGGATCTGGTTGACCCTCTTCGACCATTGGAAGATCGTAACCTAAAGCTCGTAGACACGATTTGAATTCGTGATGGTTCAAACGGCCGGACTTATCCTTATCGAAGTGCTTGAACATCATTGAGAATTCTTTCAACGCGTCTTCGCTAACACCCGACTGGTTGCGAGCCTGTATTTGCTGTTCAAGGTTATGCTGCATTCGCATGCCCAGTTGGTCGAGTTGGTCCCATTGTTGTGCTAAGCCCACGGTACTGTGCTCGGTATATCGATTGTCGAGAATCAAATGTTCTTCGAGCGTGGCTCCTAGATCTTCGATCTTCTTCAAGTCCGATCGGCGAGATCGTACTTCCATGGCTTTTCTCTAAAAACATTTTACAATTGATGCATTATAAAACATTCGGCAGAAAAACGACAAAGTTAATTTTTTAATATAAAAATATACGAGTCTGGAGAGCTACTCTACTAACATTTTACGTCGTTTCAGCCACTTACGCCGCTCACGTCTTGTTTTACGTGGCATGAAGTCCTGTAAGAATCTCACGAAACCATCCTTCAAATTAAAGTTTACTTAAATGGCATAAGTGGCAGAATGACGTAAAGTTTTAGAGGAACAGCTTCTCTGATTTGACTTCCAAGCGACATAAAACAAAGCTGTTCTTTATCACCGATTCAAAAACACTAAAGTTTTTCATTTTGGTTCAAAAATCAACGAAATTCTACATGCATAAGTTGGTAAAAACTTAAAAATGAGAAGCATTATGATTTCTTATTTTTATAATTTTATAAGATTATTATTTTCCAAATTTGGAAAATTAATTTTTTAGAAAATTGTATGGAAGCAATTCAGTTATTATAAATACACCTAATGTTATTGATAAATCCTGCCTACAAACATTTTGAGCAAAGTAAGTCTCCGTTGAATCACGGAGAATTTTACATAAAAAGGTTCAGCGAATTGAGAAAAAAAAATTTTTTTAATTCAAAATTTTTCACTTAAATTACAGACACAGAGGAGCTAAAAAGCACCAGTGGTCAACGATTTTACTCAAATCTCAAAACAGCTTTATCATTGTATATTACAAAAAAGCTGTAAAAGCATTACTTAATCCATATGACCATTTTAGAAGTGTTAAAAAAATCTTCCATCTTTTCAAAATTTAAATTTCATCCCTAAGTTTTCCGTGCAGCTCATTAATTCAGTCAAAAGTGTCAATGTAAGATAGTAAATCTTCCTTTCAGTTTTAAAAATCATTTTTCAGTATGGAAAATTTTTTATCGAAAACGAATATTATCGATAAAATAAATTTCATATTTCTCATGCTGGCTGATTGCTTTACCAAAACGAAAGTAAAATATAAAAAACTGATCGGTTTACAAGACGAATGCTATTAGTGACGTCATCACAAAAGGCTTTTCATTACCTTTGTACTTTCGAGCTGTTGCTCTAGAGAACCTGATCCTTCCATCATTGAAGTTCTAGAAAATAAAAACAAATAATAATAATTCAAGAAAAGACAACAGAAATATGCACAAAACTTACATTAAACATCAGTTAAAAAAACTGCAAATTGTATTATTGTTAGAGGGAGATTTTAAATGTAACGCAAATGCTTTGCAAACGAAGTTAGTAATTAGTATATATTCAGAGATGCCGATTAATTCGAATCCATTCGAACGAAATGGACGAAATTAAGCGAGTTAAGAAGTATGACTAATGAGGAATACGAGTGTTACAGTTGCTGTGCTAAAGATAATTTTTTTTCGTGATTTGTTAGCCATGTTAACAAAATAAGTAACAACAAACATATGTTAGTGAGTAGGTAAAAAAGAAATACGAATTTTGAAATAATCACCCGCTCCAACCAAGTAATTCGTATCTGGGAAATAGAACAAAAACACATTAAGAATTCGGGCATTTACCGTAAAACTATTAACAATTTTTTACTACATGCAAATGAAGGAGAAAACGTTTTTTTGTAAATCGTCGTTACTACAATTCGACTCGAGTAGAACTAATCGGATAAAGCTCAGAAAAGAGTTGATTTTTTTTCACGAAATTGTCACAAAATGTAAATTTTTTGATGGAATTATTTTTTATTAAATTTCGGAATAGCTATATCGATAATAAATCCTTATTTCCTTACTTTTTTCGAACATTATATAAATGTGAAACTGCGTTTGAATGTTTGGCGACTCATCACACCAAAACCACAAAACAAATTTATTTAAAATTTGGGACAAAGATAACTGACGAGCCGAATTAACAAATCGGTTGATTTTTTTCAGCAGTTCTTCTAATAAGCATATGTTCAGAGTCCGTGTGCGTACGCTACGTTTCATGATTTTACACAAAGTTTTACTTGATAGCGTGCATGCGTGTTTGAGTGTGTTTTTGAGCGCACAACGAATTGTTGAACTCTTCGAAACCAAAATAAAGGTGCTAAGAAAATAGAGTAACTGTTTTAGGGCGTTGAATTCAAATTTCTGATTGAAAGAATTGATCACCGCTTTGGAACCACAAAAAAGGGATAATGTTTTTCAAGATATTACTCAGAAATACATCGTAGGATATGTTTTTTCGGGACACTAAATTAAAATTTCGGGTTAGATTTTGGATTGAATGAATTCTTCTTCTCCCTGAAAGCACAAAAAACGGGTTAAGAAAGTTTTTCTAGATATTATTGAGTGATACGTATTCAAGAATATGTTTCTTGAGGCACTTAATTAAAAGTTTGGGTCAAATTTTGGATTAAATGAATTGTTCAACACCCTTGGGACCACAAAAAAAAAAATGACTGATGAAATTATTTTGTAATAAATTATCCCGTGATACATTGTAAGATACATTTTTTGGTGCGATGAATTAAAATTTCTAGCCTAACTTATTTAGGATTGAACTAATTGTTGGATATTTAAAACCACATAAAAGGATCAAAATAAAGGAAGAAGGAAAAGCACCGAGAGATGGACAGTACCCGGGCCGAGCGGTGGGTAACGCCGGTAACTCAATAAAAATTTTTCACACTGTCTAGATAAACCTAACAAGCTGGACATGAAATGCAAATAAGAACATAAATACACCCGTCACCGTTACTCCGTCTCCGATTACAATGGTAAATTGAATATTAATCATAAATAATTAAGTCACCATTAAATGACTGAGTGGATCTAAACGTACACTTAACAAAGGTACTAAAGTCCAAATTTTATTCACCGCATTCTAATGAAAAATATTTTGTAGATATCAAGCGTAACGGCAACCAATCGAACCATAACATTTTTAAAGTTCATCAAGAAATTCATGAATAAAAATCAATAACCTGGTCTCCGTCAACCACTGATGGAAGGCATTTGCGTGCTTTGCGAATTCTTTCCTTAACTTGTCATTATCATCTTGCCTTTGAGCTTCTTTCGCCAATTCTAAATCACGTTCCTAAAATCAAACAAGAAAAATACAGAACTCTGAATACAAGACGAGGCTAAAGCTTATTATTCTTCTTCTTTACTTGACTACCTTAATAATTTTCTGAAGATTTCTCCATGTATCCTCCAAGGCCTCCATAGTAAACCAAGTGTACGGATTAGCACCAACGTTAAAGCTACGAATCTGTTGATCAAGGGCAGCCAAAGCTTCGAAATCTGCATGCGCCGAAGATAAGGATGCCTAAGGGACATATTTAGTAAGTGAAGGACGAAAAAGAACGCCAAACAAACGCGATTTCAAAAAATAATCAAAATCAATATCGACTGACCTGGAATTGGGCATGAGCATCTCGCAACGCACGTATTTCTTCGATGGAATTGCAACGAACCGGATCAGTCAGATCCTCTTCTGCATTTTCAAACCACGAATTAAAAGCGGAAGCTTTTTTCGCGAATGTAAGGTACAGTTCTTCGATTTGACGGAATTGATCCTGCATACGGAGCAGACGTTGTTTACGCGCCGTCGAGTCGCCTAATAATTTCTGCCAACTGATAAAAAACAGCGGAAAAAAATAATAGCAAACATAAATGCTATATTTCTAGTGCACAATTCTTAGTTCATAGTTATGATACACACCGAGAAATGACATCAGCATGTCTTTTTAAAATGGCTTGACTCTGGTCGTGGTTGGCCGCGATGAGCTGGTCTTTTAGCGATGTTATATTCTGTATACCTTCATGCTCGAATGCGTGAAGACCTAAAAAGTATGATCAGAAGATGAAAACCCACACAAAAGAAGTATACACAATTTCACAATCGATCTTTCACATACCTGCGTCAAAAGTTTCTTGTTTAGTAAGCAAGGTTTGAACAGTGGACAAGTCGCGTCCATATTCTTCGGATTTGACGTGTGTTTCTTTGTCAGCAATCCACGATTCAACGACATCGGCTTTCCACATGAATTGTAAGTAGGCGGAGTTATCCAACAACTTCGTTTTACGATGCGAGGCCAAGGTGGATAGATTATCGAGTTTGTTCTGAACAAGGCATGTACCATAATGAATAAATATCAAAAACACATATAATGTTTAGACAATATGGCAGTCACAACATAATAAAAGATACTAACCTGTAATTGTTGACAGCGTTGAGTAATAACAGGCGCATGATGATTATTAGCTGCCACCAACTTATTTCCAGCATTACAAATGTCGGCGCAGCGTTCTTTATGCACCACAAAATCAGTTTCTAGAGCATCGTGTTTCTTCAATAAACCCTGCACAGCTGCCATCGTATCTCCATAATCTTCGACCAATAGTAACTGATGCTTTTCACTGCATTAATAGAGACAAATATTTCATTGTGTTCCCAAAAAATAATAAATATTACAAATAATATCGACGCAAAAGTACCTTATCCAAGCCTCTTCCTCTTCAACTTTGGCCAAAAATTGTTGATACGTCAGCGATTCGTCTAATTTCTGACCTCGTGTAGCTGCCATACCCTTCAATTCTGACCAGGCTTCGTTCAGTAGCTTCAATCGCTGCAATAATTATTTGATTTTAAAAATAAATTAGTTAAATTAAAAAATAAAAAATTAGAATAACTGAAAGAACTCGTACCTGTTCGATTTCAGGAACACCTAAATTGGAAACATCCATTAATTTCTCGCCAGCTTCCTGCACAGCTTGGATGGATGGCTCGTGAGAAGCTAATTCAGCCTCTAAACGCTTATGTTTTTTCTTCAAGTTTTGAACTCCCGTCAAATCACGTCCATAATCATCAGAGGCAACGACCAATTTCTTTTCTCTGTTTTACACAATTTTAAATACATCTAAAATGAAATATAAGTACTATAATTTAACCAAAACAAGAAACACGCACTTTATCCATGATTCTTCATCAGCGATATCTCTGAAGAACTGATGTAACGTATTGGCTTCGTTCAACCGAGCCTGCCGATGAGCTGCCAAATTCTTAATTCTTTCGTATCGTTCGTTAATCGATTGTCTTCGTTCTTGGATACTCGACCCGTCAAACTGACCACTTTCGATGAGAGAATCAGCTTGAGCGTTCATATCTGAGAATACCCATAAATAATAAATACATTTACACCCCACCTAACGCTTGAGTACCCACAACGAATTAGTTCTACAACCTTTTATGCGATCATCATGGGCTTGAATATCCGCTTCCACTAGGTGATGTTTCTTAATCAAATTCTGCACCGAAGCTAAATCTTTTCCAGAATCTTCTGAAGTAAGCAAGGATTCCACTTCACCTAACCAGAAATCAAGATCTTTAACAGCAGCAATATAAGTTCTTTGCTTGTTAGCCTCCTTCAATTTCAACGACTTTTCAGTTGTCTTCTGCGTCAAGTATTCCCACTGATCGGCGATGGAAATCAGTCGAACCTACGATACAAATAGATTATAGGAAATAAAACCAAGGAAATAGTAATATAGGGACATACTTGTTAGTACAAACCTGAACAGCTTCTTCAGAACCAGCACACTGATGTTTGTCGATCAGATTTTGACCCATACCCAATACACTTTGAATACGATCAGCATTGGCTGCCAATTCAGCTTCGAAAGCTTGATGTTTTTGGTGTTTAGACTGAATGTTAGCAGGGTCCTAAAATATCATACATGTAATTTGTTTTGTGAGCACAGCACGCATAAAAATTTGATGATTTAATACCAGACAAATACAAACATACTTTATAGCTTTCTTCAGTAGCCAGCTGCAGTTTTTCGGCAATCCAGTTTTCGATCTCGTCAGCATCGCGACTGAACTGTTGCAGAGTTTGAGATTCGCCCAATTTTGAACGTTTTTCAATTAACGCCTCTTTCAGATGACGCCATCTGTCCAGGACTTGTTTACGTTTGTTGTTTATATCGGGGGCTGCGTAGTGGTTAGCAACGATGAGTTGGTCTGCCAACGTTTGAAGAGTCGCAATCTTCTCTTCCTATAACAAAGCCAAAAAATGTTATTTATTCAGCAGACCAAATATAATTCTATTAACCTGAATTTTTTATTATTTTGACAAAAAAAAAAAATCAAATTTAGGGACAAGCCTATAATTGTTCAGATCATAGCTAAGATAAAATTTAAGGTTTCAAATACACAGTAGACTTGTAATTAAATATAAGCAAAAGGATTCGAAGGATGAATGACATCCATGACTGCTACGAAATTTCTATGAAAAAGAATATCGAAGAAAAGTCAAGAATAACCCTACATTATTATTAATGCATAAGTTATAGAAATTTGCCCAGCACGTAACTGGACTAAGAATTTTTTTGCACTAATTAGCCGAAATAATTTCACCCAAGGTATAATATCTACATCAATATTGTAATACCTCTTATAAAATTTATTAGAAAGGCTTCAGTGCAGTATGTATGTATGTATGTATGTATGTATGTATATATATATATATATATATATATATATATGGCATAGCAAGAAACAAATAAAACTTTAAATCAATTAAAATAAAAAAAAGTTGCTCAAATATCTCTAATAAGTAATTCACCCAGAAAACTAGCATAAGACTTAAGAAGATAACACAGGAAGTATGCATATTTTCGATCACGAAAAATATTTATTATTTTTCTTCGGAAATTTTCAGGAGATAAAAAATTTTAAAGGTCGTTGTTTCCACAAGAAAAAAAAGTAGATATTATTTGAATATTTTTCCTTCACACACCTTTAAATTCCAAAATGGAAGAGACTGTGGACAGTGGTTGAATTGCACGCGGTTAAACACTAATATGAAAAATTATACAAATTTTATCCAGTATTAGATCTGACAGCACTACAGATTAATTACCTGAGCATTAATGGCTTTGTCGAAATCTTCGTGTTTCTTGATGAGTGCTTCAACATTGTCACCTTTCGAATCAACTTCTTCGGATGCTAAGAATGCTTCACGTGCAGACATCCAATTTTCTGCTTGTTCGCAATCCCGATAGAAGAGCTGAAGTTCTAGACACTGGTCTAATTGCACGCGTCTCGCAACCCAAGCACTGAATTCAATCAAACAATACGTTGAATTTCCAAAAAAATCAAAGGATTCCCAGCAAACGAAACTTACTTTTCTAATGCTTGTCGAGCTTCAGCCAAACTCTCAAGTTTTTCCTGAATTTCAACACTGGCATAGTGGCCGGATTCTAAAAGCTGCTGCCCAAACATGTCGAAAGCTTGGAAAGTACCAGATCTGGCATCGATTTCTGTGCGGTGTTCCTGTAAAATAAAAGGCGTTAGTCTACTCTCTTCAAGGCAAATTTTCAAGAGAAAATGTTATTTACAAAGCTGTAAAAAAACACCGTATGAATTGAAAAATGTTCAGTATTTCACAGTTGCCCATTTTCATACATGTAATCAAATAAAAAAAGTTATATAGCAACTAACAGGTGCCAAAATTACAACGTTTAAAATTCCGTGTGCAAGTCACAAAAATTACAAAATACGTAAGTACGATTTTCGAATTCATTAGTAATGAATGAAATGAACTTGTACTAAAGTACTGAAGAAGCGTAATGTTTTTTTCTTCTACAGACAAAAGCCACCCGCTAACGAATAACAAGGAAACAAAAAAAGAAAAAAAAAGAGACCTAAACACAATAAACTGATAGCTAGGTTATAGATTTCATTGTCGTTATAAACACATGTAGAAAAGCCGTAAATTTACACACACACAATTCGTAAAGATATTCTTTGTACCACCTGAACAGGTACTCCATAACGCATGTCAATTTCGGCTCTGTGATTCTACAAAACATATAATTGAAAACTATGTAGGAAGAAAAGGACACTTCTGATTTTTGAAAGAATATTGAAACTAGTTTACGAAAGTGAAGAACTACACTAGTACGCTAACTTCAGATAATGCACCTTAATTTTTCTTCTTCATAACAACTTGCGTTAAAAAATGAAAAGTGATCGTACTTGGTGACGTTCGAGAAGCGCCTCGGCGCCTGTCACATCAGAGGCGAGTTCGTCGCTGGAAACCAATCCCATCATTGAATTAATCCACGACATGAGATCACGGTAATCGGATAAGAACCGCTGTAGATCGTAGGAATCCAACAGTTTTTCCTTTCGTGAATTGGCTTTGGCCGTGAGCTGAGTCCATTCTTCGTTGATTTCTTTCTGTTTTTGGTAGGTCTGATCCGCGGTATCCGGATGAGAGGCCATCAATCTATTCGCTGTCTCATCTAGTTGTTTAATCTAGGTGAAATGTCAAACAATAAATGTTATTGTACGAGCTAAAAATATGATATACTTCCTACATGCGAGAATACCTTATCTCCAAGAGCGGCCAAGTCTCTCTCGAGACCTTCGTGTTTACGCTGCAAAGCTTGAACACTTCTCAAATCTTTTCCAAGATCATCGTTATTTAGTGCTTCGTCTTTTTCTTGAATCCAATCTTTCGTTTCGTCAACATCTCGGTGGAATCGCTGCACTTCGTGAGCTGAACCTAACTGTGTAGCACGTTCTGAACTCAGTTGTTGCAAGGATGTCCATTTATCGTTCAGGTCCTAAAAAATAACGGAGCTGTTATTTTACCTGTTTCTTCATTCGGAGTCCAGTACGATTCTTAAACACTCGCCTACTTACCTGCATCTGGGTTTGAATTTTAAGAGCAGCTTCGGTTTGTCCAAGACTCATAAGTTGTACGGCGATTTCATTCATTTGGGCTAAACGAACTTCATTGGCACGTAAATCGGACTGGAAGTCATCGAATTTCTTTTGCATTACTTCGACTTGTTCTAAATCTTCTCCGACATCTTGTATTTGGGCATGGCTTTCCTGAAAATATTCAACACTATCTTCTTGAAAATCATAAAAATTGAGGGAGTCATCAATTGATATTTAAATGGTATATTGTTTTGTTACGGGATGGAAACAGAGAAGATTACTACGCATGCAGCAGGCATAAGAGGGCGGAGCCTCACATGCTTGAAATCAGCTTTTCACTGGTCCTCACCAATTTAAAAATAATATTCAAAAAACACTTGTGCAGCAAGAATCGCAAGAAAAAGTACGTTTTACAACAAACACATTCAAAATAATCAAAATACCACAAATAGGGCAAATTATCTCAACCAAATCTGATAGCATATTGGAATTGGTAATGCTAAATTAACATTTAATTAAAAGCTCCCGTAATTCTTCAAGTTTTTTCTTTTCCATACTCACACTGACATAAAAACCATCAAGTAGAACTAACTTTGAAAAGAACAGATTTAAAACTGAAACTATCGAAATCAATTATAGCTCTTGGGAAGAGCTTTTGAAATTAAACTTGACAGAAACCCGCTGGCCCAAAATTTTTAAAAAATCTGTCAAGTGAGAGGTTCACTCTTCCACCAGTTTTTCTTTTCTAGTCCTATCAAAAACTACAAAACTAATAAGGACCAAACTCTCATCAGATCTCTTTCTATATAAGGACTATTTTTCAAGAAAATTTCAGTCTAATGACTTATCCCTTTTGTTGTTTTTTTGAAATCGTTGAAAATCCACTTTTCCAGGAATTTTTGCAATTTATTCTTTTTCTGTTCAAAAAACTGACTTGAAGGTAATTTGGAAGTGGAGGCTCCACAAGGAGCGCTAAATTCGTCTCATATTGATGAAAAAAGAATTAAAGTTGATTTTCTGAGAATGCAAAAGACTTTAATACGGATGATCGCTAATGGTCATAGGATAATCTTTAAATCCTACTTAACTGTTACGATAAAAACTCATTTTTTAAATAAAGTTTTGCATTATAAAGTCAATACATTAATTTATATCTATTTTCATCCATTATCTCGTTTTCAGCTGATTACTAGTTTTGTCACAGGAGTGTATATCTTTTTCCTCCACTTTCTAGTATCATTTTTACTCAGTTTGCTTGCAAATGGCGTATTAAAATTGACCATACAAAAGGGTTAGGGGTGGGGATGATAAAAACTATCCGTTTCGTGAGAAAAGAAAACGATTGTTACCATTTTTTCATTTCGACTAATTTTTTTATGTATATATGTATGTATATATATATAAAAACTACAGAGTGAATTGGGTTGAAAATTTTACGAGAGATAGTTCTCATATTACAGCAGGTCTGAAAGAAGTTTTTTGCCTATCGGTTAATGATATTCTGAGAAAAATGAAAAACAAAAAACTCCTGGAAAAGTCGTTTTTCTGGGATTCTGAGAAAATGACAAAAGGGATCGGGCTGAAATTTTCACGATAGACTTTTCTTATATTGATGTAATTTTCTTAGAAATTTGGTGTCTATTAATTAAATAGTTTCCGAGAAGTCCGGAGAAGAAAAATTACCTGAAAAAATTTTGTGTTCACAGTTTTGAGAAAACTACCGAACCGATAGGGCTGAAATTTTCACGAAAGATAGCTACTGTATAGGAGCAGGTCTGAAAGAAGTTTGGTACTCATCGATTCAGTAGTTCTCGAGAAAACTGGAAACAAAAAATCTCTGGAAAAGCGGTTTTTGCCGATAAAACATTGATAGATCGATATTTTTGTTAAAGGCAAGGATAACTTTCGAAATTTTTTTTTAATTTCTTAACCTGGAACTAGCAATGAAATATTGATATATCGATTAATATCGATATAAATATAAATTACTATCGACATTATTTCGCAATTTTTTCAAGTAAGCTCTCTCTTTCTTTCCATCTATATCTCTATCTCTATTTCTATCTGCAGACTGGGTTTTCTAGTGAAGCATTGCTACGGTATAATTTTTTTTAACGTTAAATTAGAGTTTTTTTCGATTAAGCTTGATGAATGGATTTTTCAGAGTTAACATCAAAAAGGAAAAATTTAGGAAAAAATACAAAATTACTATAACTTGGGAAGAAATTGAGCACTAGGCACCAAAATTGTTAAGTCTGGTCTTTGTATTATAGAAGTAATGTTTATATCAAATTTTGGGACTATTGGATAAGAACTACTAACTTGATTCAGTTAAAATCAAAAATTATTCTCTCTAACAGCCCCGAGATATGAACTATAAAGCCCATAGGTACCAAATTTGGAAAAATGTTAGAATAGTTTCAAATCAATGTCTGTTTCAAATTTCGAGACTTTTGCTTGATAATTACTCATTTCATAGCCATTAAACTACCAAAAACGCAAAATAATCGCCTCTACCGGACATACCATATTTAAGGTCAATTCGCACCGAAAACAGTAAGGTTCTTCCTTGCTTATATCCAAACGTATGTACCAAATTTTATTGGACAAAAATTTCGATTATAATCGCATTAGATAGAAAATGATACCTATATACGGAAAATTAGGTAAAATTTGCACGCAAAATGTTATTGAAATTGGTTACGTAGTTTTGAAGAAGTATTATTTTCAAGATTTCGGGCTTCGCCTTCCAGGCTCCGCCCAACAAGACGTTGAAAGATAATTACCTACATCAAAACGAAGTTAATTTAAAAAAAAATGCAAAATATTTAGTAAACAAACTCATGCCTCACCTTGTCTTTAATCCATGTAGTCAACTCGGAGGCTTCTCGAACAAGTACATACGCCTTCACAGTTTCACTCAGTTTATTCTGTCGCTCGCGAGCCAATGCAAGTAAATGCTCGTATTGTTGTTCGATTTGATTTTGGCGAGCTGGAATCGAGTTTTTGTCTGCTAAATTCTGTTGCGAAGCAGTGAGAGCAGTTTCTATTTTTTTGACAAACGCGGCCGGGACAAATCCTTGTCGGTCATTAACTTCAACCTTCCACCATTCCTGTAATTTTTGATAATGACATCCATAAATAAACAATAAAAGGCAAAATAGTGGCTAATGAAGACTTGCAACGATACCTTGTTATTGGAATTGAGTAAAGTAAGCACATCACCCTTTTTCATCGAAATTTCGCGTGGTGATTTCTCGGAATGATCATACAAAGCTACGACACACTCTTTACCAGTTATGTCAACGGACGGGGCTTCTTGTTGCTATAATTGAATAGTTTATGAACATCACACGTTTATTCTAACATAAAACTAAAATAATAAAACATACTTTGCACGCTTTAGCTTGTTCGCGCAAAGCCTGAATAGTATTTCCAAAAGCTTCTAAATCCGAAACAAGAGCTTCATGTTTTTTCAACAAAGCCTCGGCAGAATCTTCATCTCGTCCATAATCTTGGTTCAAAACTATTGGTTCTTTCTCCTTGATCCACGATTCTGCTTCGTTCGCATCAGCAAAATACTGATGAGCTTGCAACGAATCTTCCAAATCTTGTTTACGCTAACCAGTGCATAGAAATGGATTCAAAGAATGCACTATGGCACCGAACTATTAAATTCGAAAATTGCGATTGATTACCTGGGAAGCCTTTTCTTTCAACGATGCCCAATGTTGATTTAGGTTATGGATACGGATTTTAATGTCTTCGGCGGCAAAATTACCTTCGTCGATCATTTGGTTACCAGCATGTGTGACGACACCAATACGACTTTCGTGATTGTTTATTTCGGCAACTACAGCTTGGTGTTTCTTAATAAGATTTTGCACACCAATCAAGTCGCGTCCTAAGACAGAAATAAACTAAGCGAATAAGTCAGAAGACGCTATACGAGAATGATTCGCAATGAATCGAACCGCGATTCGTAGATCCGGCGACTGGTTCCTTCTCTCGGATCCATGCTTCTTCATCTTCAACATCGCGGAATAATTGCTGCACTTGTAAAGAGTCTAGCAGTCTTTGTTTACGAATGGTCATTGGCCGTTGTAAGGCGGTGTAACGATCACAGAGGCCAGTCTGAAAACCAGATGTATTAGTAAGCACGAATATTAAATACAATCGAAAGAGGATAATAAAACACATAATCGAGTTACCTGTTTTGCTCTGATATTGTCGGCATCAAAATGTCCGCGTTCAACGAATTGATCAGCAGCTGCACGAATACTCTCAATTCGGTCCAAATGCGAACCAACGTCAGCTTCTAACAAGGCGTGTTTTTTCTGTGAATTTTGAACGCTAGTAAGATCCTAAAATTACAAAATGCAATAAGTAAATTATTATAAAGCTGACTGAAAAAACTGTTGAATCAAATATGACAAATATAACTAGAATTCAATTAAACATTTCCTACTTTGCCATAATCTTCACTCAGCAACTGCCCTTCAATTTCACACAGCCATAATTCAATATCTTCAACAGTTCTATTGAACTGTTGCTGTTGCGAAGCCTCTTGCAATTTTTCACCCTTTTTTTCTGTGGCAGCAACAAGAACTTTCCAGAGTTCAATTATTTCATCCATTCGAGACTGAATACGAGCTGTAAAAACGGAGCAGCAAGTTAACAAAATATTCTTAATGAAACACAATCTACGAAATGTAGAATATTACGGGATGCATAATGATGAGATTCGATGAGCTCTTGTCCAGTTGAAGTAATTTCTTCCATACGCGACTTATTTGCATTCAATTCTTGTTCGAAATTTTGATGTTTTTGAACTTTCCCATTTAAATTAGTCGGATCCTGCGAAGAATAGAAATTATAATTATTTTAATAATTAAATATTTTAATGACAAAAAAGTACGAACACCGCACGTACCAGGTAGCTGTCATCAGTAGCAAATTTCAATTTTTCATTTATCCAACCCTGAGTTTCGTCGCAATCACGTTCGAATTGCTGCAACCGGTAAGAGTCCTCGAGAACAGCACGCCTTTCCGAAGATTTCTCAAGTAGTGCTGATCGTCTTTCAAGCAACTATTATAGAAATAAATAAATAAATAAAGTATGAAATGTACATAAATCATTTTTAAAGAAAATACTGACCATTGAGCGCCGTTGGGCGACATCGTCTGCAGCATAATGTTGTCCTTCGATAAGTTTAGTTGCGAATTCATCTAAAGCTTTAATTTTTTCTTCCTGAGCTGCCAAAGACTTTTCAAAATCCTCGTGTTTTTTAATAAGAGCCTCAGCGCTGTCGAGAGAGTCACCCAAATCATCATTAGATAAAAAGGCCTGAAACGTCGCAATATCGCAATTAGGATCGTCTAATACTTAAATGTACTCCAACTTCAATAAGCAATATTACAAACTTCTTGTTTAGCCATCCATGTGTCCGCTTGTTCGGTATCACGATAAAATAGCTGTAAGTCCATGCACTGTTCGTAAAGAACGCGTCTCTCTTCCCATAATGTAATTAAAGAAGATTTTTCAGTAGATAAAGCTGTAAGTTTTTCTTTGATATCTTCAACAGCGAAATGATTACGATTCACAAGAGATTGACCAGCTTCATCGGTAGAACGGAAACTGTCCTCACGGGCATCAATCTCACCCTTGAATAAATAAATTCAAAATCAGAATACTCTTAACGTTCATTAATCGATTTTTATGAGTCAACTCTCTTCAAACCTTATGTTCTTGATGTCTTTCTAATAAAGCTTCTGCACCTGCAACATCTTTAGCTAATTCATCGGCCTGAATAATAGATTTCATGTCATTAATCCATGATGTTAGATCACGGAAATCAGCTAGAAATCTATGTAAATGATAAGATTCGTCCAAATTTTGTTTCCTTTCCTAAAGCATAAAAAATAATAAATTAGGCTGACATGAAACAGTGAATACTGATTCAGAAAACAATACCAACTTTTGCTTTGGTCGTCAAACCAGACCAGTATTTGACAATTTCATCTTGTTTTCCTTTAATTTGATCGCCATGATCGACATGTATTTCGCAAAGTCGGTTAGCTTCTCCACCAAGAATTGAAACTTTGTGCTCTAAAGCGGCTAAATCTCGTTCGACGCCTTCGTGTTTACGCTAAGTTAAATTACACCAATAGATAAACATCTTGTTTAAGACGCCAAAATTATTTGTGAAAAAATTACATACTTGCAGAGTTTGCACAGTAGCCAAATCACGTCCATAGTCATCTGATGAAAGTACAACATCTTTTTCAGTGATCCATGCTACCGTTTCGTCAGCGTCTCGATTGAAACGTTGAATTTCATGAGCACCAAATAGCTTGTCTTGACGCAAAGTTGCCAATTGTTTTAAGAATAACCATGCTTTGTTAAGTTCCTATGAAATTATGATTATGTTATAACGAAAGACTTTAAGGGACTTCATCAACACAAAAAAAAGGAGCGATGATTCAGAGTTGAACAATTTTGAGACTGGTCAGAAAAAAAAATCAAAGAAAACAAACCTCTTTACGCTTTGCAATGGTCTCTCGCTCGGAATGACCTTCCAAAATTAATTTGTCGGCTATTTCCTTCACTTCTGACACACGATATTCTTGGGCAGCCATATCTTTCTGGAATTCATCAAATTTACGTTGGAGAACTTCGACATGTTCCAAGTCAGCTCCAAACTCGTCGGCAGTGACAAATGTTTCCTACATAGCATAAATTTTTACTCGATGCAACTCTAGAATCCTGATAACACTGCAATTTAAAAAGAATATGAACAAAGGGATACCTTATCATTAATCCAGAACATGACTTCTTCGCACTGTCGAAGGAACTGAACCAAAACTAAAGCTTGATGCAACTTCACGCCTTTTTCAGCTAACTTAGCCAATAAAATTTTCCACAAACGATGTAACTCCTCTATAATGTGAATTA